>PVLC010006346.1:5596-70051 GCA_004027655.1 Graphiurus murinus | reverse complement strand
AAAAAAAAAAAAAAAAAAAAAAAAAAAAAAAAAAAAAAAAAAAGTTTAAAAGAACAGATACATGGAAAGTAACAGCATCAACAGTTTTCAAAGAGCTGCATGTTGCTCCTGAAATGTCTGCCAGGAAAAGAGAAAGGGTGAGTAACGGTGACCCCTGGAACGCAGTGCCCTCATCAGCAAAGTACAGACCGGTGAATCACAGCTCCCTCACCAAACCCACAACCGGACACGTTCTAGAATGTTCTCAAAGTTGTGTGTTTTTATGCAAGTTACCAAGAGACATCTTCACCAAAGTTTTCCTTGTGTTTCTGTCTACCAGTCACAGATCTCCATATCTATTCACTTTTTCACTTACCTACACACTTACTAAATGCCTATGCCTGGTACCAGGCACTGAGGCCCTAAGACCCTGAGAGACAGAACAGGGAACAAATCAAAATTCCAGGCCAGGGGAGAAAAAAAATCACCATAAACATGTACAGTAATCTCCCCTTATCCACAGTCAATCACTGTCGAAAACTGCTAAATGGAATATTCCAGGAAAAATCCCTACGTGTTAAATTGCATGGCACTCTTGAGTAAGCACCTGGGATGATCTGAATCAAGCCTCTGTCCAATGTATCCATGCTGTATATGCTACCTGCCTAACCACTTCGCTGTCTCAGTTATCAGACTGACTGTCAAGGTATCCCAGTGCCTCTGATCAAGTAGCCCTTACCTAATAATCGCCCAAGAGGAAGCTAGAAAGTGCTTCCTTTAGGTGAAAAGGTAGACATTTATCATAGTATTTACAGATAGGAAAAAACATAGTCTATACAGCGTTTCCTACTATCCAGGGCTTCAGACATCTATTGGGGGTCTTGTGGAAGGCATCCTCCCTATGGATAAGGGTAGGGGACTACTGTATTAATTATAGACAGAAACATACACATGTGGGAAGTGAAATAACTGTTAGCAAGAAAAAAAGAGCAAGGGAAAGGAATTAATCATGGAGTGGGTATTTATTTTAGAAAATGTTGTCAGGGAGCTGGCGCACACCTGTAATCTAGTACTTGGGAGGCTGAGACGGGAGGAATGCAGGTTTGAGGCCAGATTGTGGTAGCCTGCAAGACCCTGTTTTATTAATAATAAAATAGGGCTGGGGGTATGGCTCAGTGGTAGAATGCCCCTGGGTTCAATTTCAATCTCCAGTAACACACACACACACACACACACAGTTAGGGGAGACTGCACAGAGAAGGTGACAACAGAGGAGCCTGAAAGGCAGGAGTAGCCATTTGTCTATTAAGAAAAAGGGTGCTCCACTCAGGGACAGATGAATGCAGCGACTCCCAGGCCAGCACATGCATGGCCTGGACAGGGCGGGGCGGGGGCTCTGTCCCCACTCCAGCCCGGCAGCATGACAGCGGACAGGCAGTGGCACGCCTTGTGGAGGGCATGTGGCCCGCAGCCGGCAAGGGAAAAGGTGCCAATCCTTAGTGTTCATGCTGCCACCTCCAGCAACCTGGCCTCCTCCTCACCCCGCCCGCCCAGCTTCGTGCTGTGTGAACAGTACAAAAGGTCTCAGCAAATGAAGTCTTCAAAGCCAGGCTGGGCCGTCCTGCTCGGCTGGGTAAATTGGGTGCTTGCTGAGTGGCCTGTGAGCCAAGCTACCACTTTTGTAGTTTTCTAAAAGGAACGGGGGGCAGAGCGCCCTGTAAAGCCCTTGACACTTTGCCTAGTGATCTGGGATTGTGGGAACGGCATGACCCACTTTGCACAAGATGCCCAATCACACTGCCAGGTCTGCAGCCTGCCTGACTACTGCAGTCTCCATCTTCTAAGCTAAGCTACATCGGTGACATCACTTCTCAGTAACCCCACACACCCTACGGGCAGCCTTGGTGCTCTGAGCCAGGCAGGAACACAGCTGGCTCTGTACAATTGTGCTAGCAGAGACCAAGCTCAGACACTGGGCCCCTGGAAGAGGCGCTTGGGTCCTATAAGAAGTAGAAGAATAGGCCATTCTTTGATCTGGCTGCTTCCCCATAAAGTGACAGGAAAGGGGGCAAACTAGACCCCGCTGACACAAAGCCAGAGATCACTTCCCATCCTTTTTAACCTGAACTCTCTGACCTCCATGCAACCTCAGGGTGGGGTTCCCGGAATTATAGCTCACAGCAGGGTGTAACAAGATCCATTTTCCATTTTTTAAAAATTCCAACCATAACAGTATTCAAAAGCTATTTACTAGGTCAAGAGCCACACATAGAAAATGATGGTAAAACAAAGTAAAGGCAGGTAGATTAGAATAGGTTCTAAAGAATCCGCTCTTTTATGCCTATGTCCCAATGGACACTCATTTTATTTTTTTACTTTTTTAAAAAATTGGGGCATTATTATTATACATAATAGAGGGGTCTGTCATTACATATTTATATGTGTACATTCCCCAGTACCTCTCCTTTCCCTTCCCTCCCCCTGGTACCTTCTCTACTGTATTGGTCTACTTCTATTTTCACGAGATCCTCCTCCTTTTCCCTTTTTTCTCTCTAGGTTCCATGTGTAAGATAAAATATACTGCCCTGACTTTCTGAGTCAGCCTACTGCACTTAACACTATGCTTTCAAATTCCATCCATTTTCCTGCACATGGCATAATTTTAGTCTTTATGGCTAAATATAATTCAGTGTGTGTGTGTGTGTGTGTGTGTGTGTGTGTGTGTACTATACTTTCTTTGTTCACTAATCTGTTGAGAGACACTGAGGTTGGTTCTGTAACTTGGTTAATTATAAATTGTGAATATACAAGTGAATATGTATATGTCACTATAGTATTCTGACTTTAATTCTTTTGGATAAATACTGAGGTGTGGTATAGCTGTGTCATATGGTGTTTTTATTCCTAGCCCAATAGACACTCTCAGGTGAAAGTCACAAACCACCATAAAATTCTAGAGTGTTTTTGGTAACTATGCAACTATATTATAATTGTGTTTCATTTTATGTATCTCAGTGTGGAAAATTGGCCATGGCTGGAAACTACCTTTATAAACTACTTTCTCTTTACAGGGACAGCTGAAAAAGGATGAGGATGTGAGAGAGCTCAGCACATCTTCCTCTGAATCATCCTTATCACTTAATAAGTGTCTTGGGATTTGAGAATTCTTAAACCAGAATTAGAGCAGATCAGAACTACCACAGCATGAAATACAGGAACCTAGAAATGCTGAACACAAAAAGACAAAAACCAAATCCCCCAAAGAGGGCCCTGTTCATGTGGAAAATCTGTCTCTCCCAGTTTGCTCCATCCAAGTGCAGTATGTGCCCGAGGTGAACTGTGTGTGGCAAGTTAAATAATCATCAGTGTTCACCCAACAGTTGCTGGAAGCATGCTGGAAAAGTGACACTATGATAGGCTTGACAGCAATTCAGTCCCTTTCTTCTTTCCAATGGGCTCCCAAGGCCAACAAATGCAAGGGGATAGTGCAGGGATGGCAACCGTGGAAGGGGCTCATGGGGCTAAAGAGAGGACACGGCGGAGTGAGCACCTGCCACACAGTTTTTAAGATGAGACCTGTGTCGCCCTGAGATGAAAATGCTAGTCCTCCTGGTTGTTTCTGTCTGGTGCAGGAGAAAGCAAGGCTGCTCAGCAAATGAAAAGTACTGGGTTCTTAAGGCAGATCCCAACAAATACCATGATGAAAATATGAGTTGGTATATAAATCATAGTAAAGAAAGTTAATTTCCTAAACCCCTGAGCAAGCCAATTGCTGCCTCTAGACCAGCAAAGATGTGCAGGGTCAAGCCTTGGGTTTGGGCTGCAAAGGTAATGCTAGCAGGTGGCAGTCGGCTTGCTCTCCAAGATTCCCTTCCTGTGAAATCAGTCAAGTCACATTCTATTGGGTCTGAAAATATACGTCTTATACAAGTTTACTGTCTAGCATAACTTCCTCATCATATCCTGTTGTATTTTACTGAATTGTCAGAGTTCACCAACAAATAAGCCAAGTGAACTGGGCTTACAAGCTGGTGAGCTGCAAGAGGTCAGGCTGAAATAGCCCTGCCAGCTCTCTCCTCTCGTGCCCATCCAGCCCCCTTTAACAGGCTATTTGTGTTAAGAAGGCATGGGAACACTCTTTAAGTTGACTGCCAATTACACAAAATAACAAAAAATCCAACGGTGCTTTAACTTGGTAGTCACAACACTATTTCTTGAACTTAAAAGGGTTTTCTAGGTGGGTAAAATCCACTCCCAAATGAAAGGAGGAAAATAATAGCCATACCTTGCAAAGAAATGTTAAAATACAAAAAATAAAAATAAAATAAAAAGATTTTAAGGGGGAATGAACATGTGAATACTAACATAACAAGCATTTAGATATGAACATAACTTGACTACAGAGTCCCTCTAAAATGCAGGCATTTCAATGAAGGATTATGCTGGATTAAATCTTGGCTCCAGAAAAATACCTGCTACATTAACAGCGGTACTTCAGATTGTGTATGGTCATCCCAACAATCCATGAATCTTTGCTTATTGTTTTTCTTTTTTTTTTTTTTTTTTTTTTTGCGGTACTGGGAATTGAACTCAGGGGCGTTCTACCTCCAAGCTACACCCCCAGCCCTATTTTTTATTCTTTATTTTGAAACCGGGTCTCATTAAGTTGCAGAGTGCCTCACTAGGTAGCTGAGGCTGGCCGCGAACCCGGATCCTCCGGTCTCAGCCTCCCGAATGCTGGGATTACAAGCGTGTGCCACCACGCCCGGCTGCTTATTCTTTTTCTCCAATAGAGTTCCCATATGTTCTAACCTCCATTCCAAGGGTATAACAAAATCAATCGCAATCTCTCTCGTCCTATGTGTGTGTGTGTGTATGTGTGTGTTGGTGGGGTATAACTGGGGACTGAACCCGGAGGCAATCTACCTCTGAGCTACACCCGCAGCTCCCCCACCACTTTTTCTTAACATAGGGTTTCACTAGGTTGCAGAGAGTCTCATTATGTTGCTGAGGCTATCCTCAAACCTACGATCCTCCTGTCTCAGCCTTCCAAGTACTAGGATTACAAGCATGCACCACCATATCCAGCTTGCAAACTCTTATTAATACTCTGATTAGGTTATTTTTCCTGCCATACATTATAGGCAAAGAAAAGAACAATCCTATTCAGGGTCTCAGATAAGTAACTGCACTGATAAGTTCTTCAAAGCACTGCCACAGGTTAGACCCGTGGTTAAAGAAGATGGAACCACTTACTCTGGTATCATGGAGGATTTGGAGGGGAGGGGAAGTTTTATTTTATTTTATTTTTGTGGTACTGGGGATGGAACTCGGGGGCATTCTATCTCTGAGCTACAGCCCCAGTCCTATTTTTTTTTAAATTTTTATTTATTTATTTATTTTATTTATTTTTGCGGTACTGGAAATTGAACTCAGGGGTGTTCTACCTTCAAGCTATACCCCCAGCCCTATTTTTTATTCTTTATTTTGAAACAGGGTCTCACTAAGTTACAGAGTGCCTCACTAGGTAGCTGAGGCTGGCCGCGAAGCCGGATCCTCCAGTCTCAGCCTCCCAAATGCTGGGATTACAAGTGTGTGCCACCAGGCCTGGCTTTGGAGGGGGAGTTTTAAATGCTACAGCCATAAGTATTCCCTTGTACCAAAATAAGACCAGACAGGTCAGAAGCGAAACCTCCAACACTGCTCCTTGGTTGCCACCAGTTAGTTTAGAAGTACTATTTTAATGGGACTGGGGCTATAGCTCCATGGTAGGACACTTGCCTAGCATGCATGCAATCTTGGGATCGATCCCCAGCAAACACACACACACATACACACACACACGTTTCAACCATTGCTAGAGAAGGACATTTTTTTTAAAGCAGTGGAGAACCGAACTGGATCTTTCCTCTCTGCTCTGCCTTCTCTTCACTTCTAACCCTTCTCTTTTCTCCAAGGCTCACTCTAGGGGTTACAAAGCCCCCTTTCCATGGGGTCCTGTAGCTGTGCTGTCTGGACCTCTCATCTGGCACTCAGCAAGTTTCACTGTGCTGTGACTTGGATACTTCCTGCCCAGGTGTTATGGAAGCATACTCTGCTCACCTCCTTGGTTAGAGCCCAAACTCGCAGGACAAGAACTTCGATTTGTTCTGTGTACAGTAATTATTCATAGGCGATACTACAAATGAAGACATGTATCTGTTATTGCAAAATAAAAAGGAGGGAAAACGACATACCAAAGCCCACAATGGCAGCTTCCTAAAACCTGGACTAAACCCTAGTTGCACAAGACATTTTCTCAGGGAGAGCTTCTTCAACGCTGGCCATCTGGAATGCTAGCAGATGCTCTGCTCTTATCTATTCTATGATCAGTAAAGACATTTTAAAAGGTGTGAAACAATTAAACACACACACACACCCTTCAACATTTCCCAAAACTTTGTTCCCATTCAGAGACAAGGAAAGATGTCTTTTTCTAGTCTTGGAAAGCAATACATAAATACACTTAATCTAAGAAATTCAGACACAGAAAACTTTTCTAGCAGTGGGAGGAAGAGTACGTGATCTTAGAACTTTCGTCTAGAGGAATTCATATTCACAGCTAAAGAATAGAATGTACCCTCAAGTTCAAAGTTCTTCCCCTAGCTCTCAGTAAGGTTTTAGCGTTTAGGACAAGGACTTTACACAGCAATCCACTTCACAAACAAACAACTGGAGGGGAAGGGTTCACTGCTGTAGAGAACTACTCTTATTATCTTAAAGGTGGTGACTTAATTTTCATTGGTCACCCAAGGACAAGAACTGGTGATGGGTTTTGCTTAAAGGAAGCACGGAAGGCTCCTTGTTGCTGAATGAAGGCCAGGCTGCTGCAGATGGACTCAGAACTCGGCTCTCATAAACAACTCTGACGACAGTAACTAATTAATGCCCACAAGCTGCAGTGAAGTACAGTGCCGGTTCTGCCTGTGGCTGGTTTCACTCCTGTGTGCCCAATGATTTCTAGAATGACTGACTGCTCTTCATGCTACCACACATTTGAAAGGCAGCTGACTCAATGAGTTTACAGATATTTAATGAGTAGCTACCATGTGCCGAGGACTTAGCTTGTTAGGAAAAGGACGGTGACCGAGACAGCTGTGACTCCTATCCTCCTGAAACTTGAAGCAAGTAATGTGCAGACACCTGTGGGTCAGCCATGCTTGAAGAGAAGTGGTTAGGCATACCACAATCTAGAGACAGCCAGCCTGGGTTCAAATCCCTGCCCCACCACCCACCAGCTGTGTGACCTTGGGCAAGTTACTTAATCTTTTGTGCCTTAGTTTCCTAGCCTGTAAAATGAGCCTAATTATAGTATCTTCCTTGTTTGAGTAAAAGAGTCAGCTCATGTAAAATGCTTAGAATAGTCACACAATAAGTATTGCTAAAAAATGTATCATCATCATCATCAACATGACAAAGGCCTTTGGCACTGATCAATTTCACATTCAATATTTACAAAAGAGTTTTGCGAGGCCATTAATCAGAGTTCCCTATGTGCTCATGGGCAGTGAAACTTGACTACACCCACGCCTCACAGATCTGTTTTTTGGGTTTTTTTGCGGTACTGGGGATGGAACCTGGGAGCATTCTACCTCTGAGCTACACCCCCAGCCCTATTTTTTTATTCTTTATTTTGAAACAGGGTCTCACTAAGTTTTGGAGTGCCTCACTAGGTAGCGGAGGCTGGCCGTGAACCCGGATCCTCCTGTCTCAGCCTCCCAAATGCTGGGATTACAAGCATGCGCCAGCACGCCCAGCTTCTGTTGGTTTTTGTTTTGGATGGAATCACACACCATAATGATACTGTGAGTCATAGGAATTCTAAGAAACTCTAAATTCTTCTGCAATGTTAGGGAGATGTTGGTCACTAACTTCTCTGTCATTGGAAGTGGACATTATTGTCCGTCCCTAGTCTTAGAACATAATAGATGTAACCATGTCTAATAATATGCCTTTCTTGTACTCCTAGCAATTAGCAAACGGTAGACATTCAATGGACTTACTACATAGATAGCTCCTAGCTTATGATGGTTAGACCTACAATTTTTTTTTAACTTTGTGATGGTGCAAAAGCAATTTGTATTCAGTAGAAACTGTACTGCAAATTTGGAATTTTGACTTTTCCTCGGGCTAGTGATAGTCAGTATATTCTTTCTTCATGCTGGACAGTGGAGGTATAGCTCCCAGAAAGCCACAGAATAAAGGAAACAACTGACACCCCACAGTGTACTGGGTTGCTAAGCTATGATGGGTATGTCTGGATGTCACTCCATCCCAAGTCAAGAAGCATCTATGAGTGGAGAGGTGGCTGAGTAGCTAAAGGCCACAGAGCTTGAACCCAGGTCTCCTACTCCAACCTACTGCTCTTTAAATCTCCTGGTGAAGCCTTTCAAGGGAGCATTTTCACGTTATTTATTGTTAAGAAGATCGAGATAATATATAGTAGTATTGTTTGAATACATATAACTTTACCTATGAGAGCAAGACAATGTAATTTTAAAAAACATTATCAAATTTTAAAAAAAGCATAAAAGCCAGTTGTGTTTCTTAAAATGCTTGATAATAGAGACCTTATAACTAAGACCTAGATGGAAATAAAAGAGGCAATAATCCTCCTTGGCTTCATTTTCATATTTCCATCATCGCTTCCACTATATCTTAATCAGTGATAAAAATACACTCTTATAAGTGTTGCAATTATCAGTTACGAGGTGATTATCTGTCCACTTGTCAGCAATCCCCAGTAGGCTAAGCTCTTCACGCGGGAACCTCTGATGCTGCCTTTGCATGTCCAGAGAGCCTGGAGCTGTGCACAGCAGACTGCGACTGCTGGTTGAAAACCATGAACAAGTGAATGGACGGACGGACGGACGGACGGACGCCTTCATGCCTTTTCCAGTTTCCTACCACTGAGTTTTCAAATCTAGGTGCACCTCAAAATCACCCAAGAGCTTTAAAAAACAAAGACCTCTATGACCCACCCCCTAAAAATTCTGATTCAGTACTCTAAAGACTGAGAAATGTAGTTTTCTTGAAAAGTTTGTTAGAAAATTCTGAGAAGCAACCTGCTTTGGGAACCACTGCTATCCAATGAACTTTGAGACTCAAAAATAAAATAAATCTCCTGCAGCTTTTGAAGTTGTGTCACCCAGACAAGATCCATATATTGTATTACACTGACAGATCCTAGAACGGTGGTCTCAAGGACAAGGTATTTTTTTATTCCAACAAATTCTGTTACAATTCCTTGTCTGCTCTAACTTCACCAGCCAAGGGTGAGGGGGAATCATTTCTTTTCAAACCCTCTCCCTAAGTAGAGACAAATTCTCATGTGTTTCAAACACTGCATCACAGAGTATACGTCACATAAAGTCGGCATGTGTTAAGGAGTGCCAAGTCTTTCTCCACTCCAGCATCCATTATAAAAATACCACTACCAGAAGGAGCAAGACCTAACACCTGTCACCACCTCCCAAGCCGGCAGTCGTGGAAGCCATGTCTAAAGCTCCGTGAGGGCAGGAACGCGTCTGTCTCGCTCCTTGTAATTGCTAGCAGCTGTTACTGGTATGCAGAAGGAATTTAGTACTTGTCTAGTCATACTGCTCTGGGGTAGGTCGGGACGCTGCTGGGCTGCCCCTGCCAAATCATGGCACACGCTTGGCACAGTCGAGTGTGCCCACTCCCTAGGAGGGGGCAAGGCAGGTGAGGGACGGATGTGGCCACTGGCTCACAGACGTGGACTCTGAGCTGAGCCACTGCCCATTAGACTGCTTCATTACCTGACCAGCCTTCTTCAAGTGAGTGTGTTGTTGTTTGTGGTACTAGGGACTGAGTCCAAGGGTACTCTACCTCTGAGCTATACCCCCAGCCCTATTTTATTTTTTATTTTGAAACAAGGTCTAAATTGCTAAAGCTGTCCTTGAACCTGTGATCCTCCCGTCTCAGCCTCCCAAGTACTGGGATCACAGGCATGCGCCACCACAGCTGGCTCTTCAAGAGAATTCGAAATCTACAGGAGACTACACCTCTATGATGGCCCCCAATGATGCCCTCCTCCTGATACACATACCCTCACTGACCCAGGGTTGTGTGAGTGGCCAGCAGGACACAGCCAAGGGACATGTCACTTCTGGTCTTAGGTGGTAAGATACTGTGGTTTCCCACCTCGGTCAGTAGCCATGTTTGTTTCTTGATCACTAGCTCGGGGATGTCAGCTGCCATGGTATGGGCAGTCCTACAGAGGGGCCAATGTGGGGAGAAACTGAGGCTTCTGCCAAGGACCCCCCGAGTAAGCTTAGCAGCAGATCCTGTGGCCCTAGCCAGCTTTAGCCTGCACCCACCTGAGACCCTGGGCCACAAGAACCCAGCTAAGCCTCTCAGGCACTCCTGACCCTCAGGAACTTTGCAAGACAATAAATGTTTGTGTTTTAAGCTGCTAAAATTGGGGACAATTTCTTCCTCAAAAAGAGGAAAGGCTTATAAATTATGCAGTTGGGGCTGGAGTGTGTGTGTATTGTGGATGGGGTACTGGGGATTTTTGTGTGTGGTACTGGGGTATTCCACCTCCAAGCTAAACTCCCAGCCCTTTTGTTTTTGAAACAGGGTCTCGATACGTTGCTGAATCTGTCCTTGAACCTGTGATCCTCCAGTCTTAGTCTCTGTTGTGCTGAGATTATAGGTGTGCACTGCTGCGCCCGGCTAGGAAGAAGTTCTTGAGAGTCAACTCTCCCTCGCTGGCCTTCCTTTTGGTTTCTACACATAACCAGGGCACCAACCACAAGCATGGTCTAATGACATATAAATGCCTCCCCCCATTTAACTGGAAGTGGGAAGAGAAACAAAAAGGTTTTTTATCTAAAGTATAAAATTTGGTTATGAAGACAACAACTTTTATTACTAGCCTGAGATAAGGGACCTAACATTTATTATCTAATTGTATACCTATTTTCAAAGCCTCAAATGGACTTACTCTAATTCTCTAGATGAGGAAACTCTAAAGTTTAGAGATTTCAAGTAAATTGGTCAAACAACAAATAAATAAAGCCATGTGTTACCTCCAGGTTTATATGACAGAGTGGTCAACTGTCTTGGTTTTTCAGATTTCCCAGAAGTAAGACTTTCAGTGCTAAAATCAGGACGTTTCCTGGTACCACAGGAAGTGCTGGGTGGCCTCACTTACTGCTCTATAGATTCCAGAATTAAGTTACTTAATTTTGGAGTTGGTCCAAAACTTGTGCTCTTTGAAAATCACCAAGCAATTGACTTGTAAAGTACATTTAAAGCTATCATCTGGTAGCTTAGGATCTGAAATGAATTTTGAAAAATTAGCAAAATGAAATCCATAAATCTCTCTAGTTTTTAATGTTATAGTGCCCAAAACAAAAATTTTTAGCTTGAGACTCTGCAAATCTCGGGTTTCAAAACATCAGTCGAGTCCACAAAGGGCACCAATAACCCCCCTGGGTTTCAGCAGGCCCTTCAGGTGACTTCAAGAACTGACAGCTGATGGGGTGGGCAACTCCCTGAACCAGAGACCAAGCTAGGTGCTCTGGCAGGAGGGGCAGGCAGTTACCTAACTTTCTCTTCTACAGAAGCCCAGCAACAGTCATCTGACACCAAGGGGACTTCAACATAAGCAGTACTCCTGTGGTTGCTGCACATAGAGGATCAGCAAAGCAGAAGCAGCCACTGCCCAAATAGCTCAGGCACTTTCTCTTTTAAATAGACCTGTGCAACAGCCACAATGGCTATAGTCATACAGACAGACAATAAGAAATGTTGGTAAGTCAGGTGTGGTGGTCTACACCTATAATCCTAGTACTTGGGAGGCTGAGACAGGAGGATTGCAGATTTGTGGCCAGCCTCAGCAACTTAGTGAGGCCCTCCACAACTTAGTGAAACTGTTTCAAAATAAAGAATAAAATAGGTCTAGGGGTATAGCTCAGAGGCAGAGGCAGAATGTCCTTGGGTTCAATCCCAAGTAACACACCCACAAAACACACACACACACACACACACACACACACACACACACACAACGTATGGAGAAACTGTAATACTCATGGCCGCTGGGACTGTCAGTT
The DNA here is from genome assembly GCA_004027655.1 of Graphiurus murinus. NCBI lineage: Eukaryota > Metazoa > Chordata > Mammalia > Rodentia > Gliridae > Graphiurus > Graphiurus murinus. Next base: position 57,950 of record PVLC010006346.1, on the reverse strand, counting down.
GGAATGGAAAATAGTTTGGCAGGTCTTCAAAAAGTGAACGGAGCTTCCCTATAACCAGCAGTTGCACTTTAAGGTATAATGAAAATGAAAACATATGTCCATACAAAATCACAAACAAATGTTCACAGCAGCATTAGCAGTGGCCCCAAAGTGCAAACAACCCAAAGTCCATCAACTCAGCAATGAATAAACAAAATGTGGTATAACCATACACTGGAATATTATTCAGCTATAAAAAAGAATGAAGTACTGATACTTATTACAACCCGGATGAACCTCAAAAATATGGCAAGTGTCCGTGCCAGACACAAAAGGCCACATATTGCATGATTCCATTTACATAAAATACTTAGGACAGGCAAATTATCATAAAGACAAAGTACAGTCTATGGCCGCACCACCCTGAACGAGCCCCATTTTGTCCAGTCTGACCGCAGGAGCTAAGCAGGGTCAGCCCAGTAAGTCCCTGGATAGGACAAAGTATAGTGGCGGATGCCAGGGGCTAGAGGAAGGGAAGGGAGGAACGGACGGTGGCTGGTTTGAGTGTGGAGTTTCTTTTTCAAGTGATTAAAATGCGTTGGAATAGCTGGGGGTGGTGGTGAACTTTTGTAATCCCAGCATTTGGGAGGCTGAGACTGGAGGATCCAGGTTTGCGGCCAGCCTCAGCTCCTTAGTGAGGACCTCTGCAACTTAGTGAGACCCTGTTTCAAAATAAAGAATAAAAAAATAGGGCTGGGGGTGTAGCTCAGAGGTAGAATGCCCCCAGGTTCCATCCCCAGTACCGCAAAAAAAAAAAAAAAAGCATTGGAATTAGATACACTTGAGAAATGAAAAATAAACTTTTCAAAAAGAGTCAGGTGCTTAAGAAAAGCGATTAACATTTTTGATACTCAAGCTCACTTCTAGCAATCTACACGAAGGAGATGAAAGCAGATGCGTGTTAAGATTTAAAGATTTGTCATCAGTGATATTTTAATTACAGAAAAATGGGAGGGGGCCACCACTGCATAACCAACTAGAAACAACCAGCTACAGAAATTATGGTACAGGCAATTACATTATGCTATCATTAAATAAAACTATTGAACATTTATTCTGGAGAAATAAAAGCGTATGTCCATGCAAAAATGTTCATAGCAGCTTTATTTATAGTAGTCAAAAACTGGAGCAACCAAGATGTTCTTCAACAGGTGGAGAGTTAAACAAACTGGTACATCCAACCATGGGACAGTGCTCATCAACAAAAAAAGAACAAACTCCCGATACACAACGCAGCCTGGTTGACTCTCCCGAGATCTAAACTGAGTGAAGAAAAAGCCAATCCACTTATATAACATGCTTGAAATGACCGAGGTACAAAGACGGAGCAGGGACTGGTGGTTTCCGGGTTAGAGACGGTGCGAAGGCGGGGAGGATGTGGCAGCAAAGGTAAACATGTGGACAGGAGCAGCTCTCCACCAGGGCCCATTAACATCAACATCCTGGCTGCGATTTGGTAACATCTGCGGTTCTGGTAACATTTCTGCAGCATGTTACCAGCAGCAGGGAAAAAGGGGTAAAGGGTATTCAAGATCTTGGTATTATTTCTAACAACTGCATATAAATCTGCAATTCTCTCTCTCAAAAAAAAAAAAGGTGGAATTTTTGAAAATCCGCAACAGTAAAGACAACCAACCAACAAGACTGAGCATTTGATTTTTAAAAACCCAACCAGCTTCTCTCGTATGCGGAAGCTAGGGTGTAAGGATACAAGAGGGACTTCAGATGATGGAGTTTAGAGCCAGGGAAGGGGAGGGGGAGAGGGAGAATCAATGAAGGAATCACTTCCATCAACATTACATATATATGTGAGAACACCAAGGTCAATCTCAGTATCTTGCATGGGGAAGCTCACCAAGTGTTGTGTGCCTATGTCACCAGCATTACGATGTGAGGCTATAATGCACCAATAAAAGCATACATATATAAACCCAACCAGCATCTGTGACCCAACTGACACGGTGACTTTGGGGGGCATCTGTAACTGTCAAGGAAGGCATGTGTTGGAAACGGACTCTCTGAACTGTGACTCCATTCCCCAGAGCACCTGCCTTTACCTAAACGCTGCCGTCGTATCTGCTCCTCACCCGGGCAGTCTCCCAGGGCTTCCCAGCAGACACTGACCTGCCCGACCGACCACCGACCGCTCAGGTGATGGGAGACTGTTGTGATCAGCCTGCGTGTTCTCGGAGAGTGCGTACATCTCACATAGAGGCCAAACTTCAAAGAGAAAGAAAAGCATGAAAAATGCCAAGCAAAACCTTCCTCGGCAAAACATTAGCTTTGATGATTCAAAGCTATTTTGTGATCCTCAATTCTTTCAGAGTCAGAATTATAAATGCACATCTCATTTTACAGGACTGTAGATGAGCAGACACAGAGGAGTGACTATAAATCAGTGACTCTATTGCTTTATACACTAAGTTCCCCTCACCAGCTAGTTTCCTTGTCACTTTCCTTTCTTGTAAATGGAACCCAGGAAACCTCACCAAAATAATTTTAGCTGGCCAGACTCCCAGTGTTTCTAAAAAAATAATAATAATAAAATAAAAAGTTTACTGCATTGTAAAAAATAAAAACTGCTTTCTTCTATCTTTTGGAGCCTGTTCTTATCAACTCACTGGAAAACAAACAGGGTAAGGTTAAGAAGTCCTTTCAGGACATGGAGCAGACCGCCACCGTGAGATGAGATGCGGTCTACGAGGTAAGCCTGTGCGGAAGCCACACTGTGCTCTGCCCTGGGCTTTCTGCTACTCGTCAACTCCCACCGCCTGAGACGGACAGAGTGACATGGACACGCTCCAGAAGAGGCTGGGTGTTGTCTTCTGTAAGCCTCTCGAAATTCTCCAGCACCAACAGAATTCTTCCTGGCAATACTTTCCGCCTTTTTACCAAGTACTACTTCCAACAAACGTGCTGCTGTGTTTAAAACTCCCTGACAATGTTAAAGGCAACATCCTGAGAATAAGGCCTGAAGGTGATTCCATTCTAGTGGAATTGCAAGGATTTTAAGCAAGTCGTACTAATGCAACGGAATGTTCTGAGTGCTAATAAGATGGTCCCTTCATTTCAGTTCCTCCCAAATACCAATATTCAATGCTAAGTTGTCATAAAAGGCATTTTGCTGTAACAAAATGAAGAAAGGAAAGCCAGTGATTAAGTCAACATAAAGTCAATTAGATCCTAACTACAGCCAGAACACCAAGGGAGAGACACCAAGAAGCCCCAAAATGAAAATTAAGGACAGGTAAGATGTAGCAGGGAGGAAACTCTGTGTATAGAAGCTGCAAAAAGAAGTCATGTGAAAACTTTAGGAAAATAATTTAGAGTTGTAAAATGGTTTAACAGCATGCCTTGACTGAGTACCAAATGTATTTTAGTAACTATGGCAGGTGGTGGGGAGAGAGAGCGGGGTCCCTTCCCTGAAGCTCAGAACTCTAGCTGTCATCCAGCTGGGACCCATATTTGCAACTCGCTTCAAAACACAGAAATCCAGCACAAATCAACAATAGCTAGCAACACACACTCGTGCGTAAATACTTCTGAAAGGCAAGGCAATGTAACTGATGAGGGATGGGGTACAGATATCAAATGGTATATAATATCCTACTTTGATTTGGAAAACTATTGCATATTTTCCTATGTAGATTCAAATGAAAAGTTATTTAAAGAAAATGAAAGTGACTTATAGAAGCAGTCACCTGTCTACAATGTACTACGTTTTCCTCCAACGACTTTTGTTAAATATATGAGCAACTTCATATATGACACCAGGAAAAAAAAAAGGAAAGGAAGTGTCGTGACCAGTTTGGGCTGCTGTGACAAAATGCCACGGGCTGGGGAAGGTGAATGGCACACTTATTTCTCATCGCTCCAGTGCCAGCAAATGTGGTTCCTGGTGAGGGCCATCTCCCTGGGGTGCAGAGGGCTGGACTCTCACTTGGGGGTGATGGGGTTGTTGGTCTCCCTTCCTCTTGTTATAAACATCCTAATCCCATCACGGGGGCTCCAGTCCTGTGACCTCATCTAAACATAAGACCCTCCATCTCAACACCACCCCACTGGGAGTTAGGGCTTCGGCATAGGGAGTGGGACACGAAGGTCAAGAACCATGACACAGAAGTAATTTCCCATATAAGAGGTAAAAGGAGTGACTGTTTACAGTGTCTGAAGAAAATAACCATTTTTTAAAAACCTAGAGTGAGCCAGGTATGGCGATGCATATTTGTAATCCCAGTACTTGGGAGGCTGAGACAGGAGGATCACAGGTGGAGACCAGCCTCAGTAACTTAGTGAGGCCCTCCACAACTTAGTAAGGCCCTATTTCCAAATAAAATAGGGCTAGGGGTGTAGCTCAGAGGTAGAATGCCTCTGGGTAATACACACACACACACACCAGGAAAAAAAAAACCCTAAGATGAATAATTTTCCTTCGGTCAAGTTACCAAAAAACTCCTCTCTATGAAAAAGTTGTATTCCAAATGTTTTGTAAATTAATAATCTGGCCTTTGGAAAATAATTTTTCTATAGGAATATGTTAAATTAATAGTTCAAACCTTTTTTAGGTCCCAAACCAATTATGAAAGTTTGATTACAACACAGGAGAACTGTTTCCTATCCGCAGATGACAGAGAATTTGGCTGTAACTGAGACTTTCAGAGCCCCCTCCCCAATCCTCGGAGTCCTCAGGGCCCCAGTGAAGGATCCTAGCTGTCAGTAGTTGACAGAGCTCCAGACCAGTCCTGCACCACTCAACTCATAATGAAGTGGTAAGTCAGGACTATCTACAGATCCTCACTATTTCTAAGTGAAAACGTAATCTGTAATATGGACAATTTCAGTTAGGTCCTCTGGGCTCTGACACGAGGCTATAACATTATAGACTGAAATATGACCTTGGACTAGCTGCTGAACTTATGAAGAGCTGTTTCCTGATCTATAAAGCAGAGGAGGGCGGTGCTGACACCTCCTGGGATGGTTGTATTAACTGAGATTATAGGAAGTACTTGGCACAATGTATAACCACCTAAACTCATGGTAGCTATTTTTATTATTTTTAAGTAAACAGCTATCAAACATTCATTTAATGAACCATCATAGACATGGGGAAAAAACAATCCACAGAAAATAAATCTGCTTTCAAAGAGGTCAGAGTCTAGCAAGGGGGAAATATATGTCCTTTCATCCACAGTTCCTAGTGTTTAACTCCCATGGTCCAGGTTACCACCTAAATGACTAGAATGGAAAGCTTATCTTTTGTTAAAGCATGTTCTGTCCTTTTTATCTTTAGTTCCTGCTGCAGCTTCAGAACAGCTTCAGAGTGATAAAGGTGAAGAAGTCTTCTGTTACAATGTTCGGGGCACTTCAGGCCTGAGAAAGCAAACTCTCTGCCAGCTCCTGCCCTCTTTCATCTCATCTCCTTTTTCTGCTCCAGAGTGAGGTGCAGAAATCAGAATTTCTCTTCCCCAAGGCAGGTCAGAGAAACTAAAAACATCCTCAGCTTCCCAGGCCTGTCTTGGAACTAACCATAAGGAAATTCTCTGAGCTCCCTGGTCCTGAGATCTCAAGCCCCAGCTGCAGGAGTCCTGCCCTTGCCCGGAAGGAAGGAATGCTGCAGAGAGGCCAAGAAGAATCTGACCGGACTGGCCCTGCTCAGTTCCCCAACTCAGCCTACTGTCAAAGAGCACACCTTTTGTCCAATCACACTTCTACACAGCTGTCCAGGCTTCAAGGATGCTTACGCAACGAAGCTTCCATAAAACCCCCAAAGCGCAGGGTTCCAAGAGCTCTGGATGGCTCACAGGAAGGTGAGCCAGAGCTCAACCATGCGCTGGAAGGGTGGCGCAGCCCAGCTCCATGGGGACAGAGGCTCCTGTGCTGGGACCCTTCCAGGCCTTATCCTGTGTATTTATCTGCATCCAATGCTTTGTTAGAAACGTGTAAGTCTAATGTTTCCCTGAGTTCTATAAGCAGGTCTACTAATTAATGGAACCCAAGGAGGGGGTTGTGGGAACTCCAATTTGCAACTGGTTAGTGAGAAGTTTCAGAGGCCTGGACTTGCAATTGACATCTGAAGTGGGGGTAGGGGTTCAGCTTTGTGAGGATCAGAAGTGAATTGAATTAGAACATACCCAGCTGGTGTCCACCACAGAAGTGACTGCTTGCTTTCTGGTGGGGAGTAATCGTATTGTTTAGGGAATATGACAAGAAAAAGGTGTGTACTACTTTAGTATAGACACAATTTTCTTTTCTGAATATTTTCAACCCACAGTTGGTTGACTCCAAGGATGAGGAATGGGAAGACTGTTTCCACTTGGTGGTCTTGAGGAAACATAAAGCCAGCAATGCTCCAACCTGAATTATACACATCAGGAGGTTGAATTATTTAGCAAATTGCTATTTCCTTCACTGAATGGTGTGCTAATGACTAACTGCTTACAAGGAAGCTTTCCAGAGTGCCTTCTCCCAGCCCATTAACATCTCTCCAGGAGGATCTGATAACCATTTAGAACCTAACCAAGACCATTGCAAATGTTCTTTTAAAAAAAAAATTTTTTTTTTAAACTTTCAAGTCCTTTCCTTTAAAGATCATGGTGAGTATAATAATAGCAACTAACACTAACTTGGTCTTTACCACAAGGATAATCTAACTTAATCCTCATATCAGACCTGTCACACATCTACCGTTTCACAGATGAATACAGTGGGGCACAGCAATTAAGTCACTTTCCCCAGGTCACAGTGATAGGGCAGCCCACCCCAGAACCTGCTCTTTCAACCACTGTACCTACTGCCTTGCTGAATTAGCCTTCAGTGCAGTAAGAAAATACCTGAGACAATCAACTTAAAAAGAGGAAAGGCTTATTACTATTTTTCATGGTGCCTATTTTTATGTTTTTAAAATTAATTTTAAACTGCCACATAGACATATTAATGGGGTACCACGTAACACTTCAATCCACATATTCATGGTATAATGTTTAAATCAGGTTAACCATATGTATTGCCTAAAACATTTATTTTTATTTTTTTTTTTTTGCGGAACTGGGGATTGAACTCAGGGGCATTCTACCTTCGAGCTATACCCCCCAGCCCTATTTTTCATTCTTTATTTTGAAACCAAGTCTCACTAAGTTGTGGAGTGCCTCACTAGGTAGCTGAGGCTGGCCGCGAACCCGGATCCTCCGGTCTCAGCCTCCCAAATGCTGGGATTACAAGCATGCGCCACCACGCCCGGCTAACATTTATCATTTCATTATGGTAAAAACATTCAAATCCTTTCTTCTGGCTTTTTGAAATATATAGTCATTATTGTTTTCTAAAATCATCCTACTGTACAACAGCACACCAGAAATTCTGATTCTTATCTAACTAACTGTATACCCGTTGACCAACCTTTCTCCGTCCTCCCTCCTGTCACTCTCCCCTGCCTCTGGAAACTCCATTCTGATCTCAACTTTCATGAGATTACACTTTTAAGATTGTAAATACAAGTGGGATTGTGTGGAATTTGTTTTTCTGTGCTTGGTTTATTTTACTTAATTCAGAGATATCCAGTACCATCCATGTTGTCACGAAAGACAGATGTCATCCTTTTTAAAGGCTGTGTAGTACTCTGCTTGTTCCATGTTTTTAAAATTCATTCATCGGTTAATGGACACTTTAGGTTGCTCCCATTTCTTGACTGCTGTGACTAATACTGCAACAAACATGAGAGAACAGATACTGTTTTGGGATACTGATTTCATTTCCTGTGGCATACACCCAGAAGTGGACCTTCGAAGTCATATGGCAGTGGAAAGGTTTATTTTGGCTCACAGTTTGGAGGTTTTGTCCATGGTCTGCTGTCCCACTGCTCTGGTGCATCATGGTGGGAGTGTGTAGCAGAGGAAGCTGCTCACCTCATGGAAGCTGGGAAGAAGAGAAGAGGAGGAGCCCAAGTCCCAATATCCTCTTCAAGGAGATGCCTCCTAAGATCTAACTTCCTTCCACTAGCCCTGCCTCCTAGAGGTTCCTGCAGCTCCCACAGCGCCCCAGGCTGGGGACCAAGCCCGAAACACACAGGCCTATGGAGAATACTTATCCAAAATAGGGCTTCCCACGGTACAATAAATATAAAAAAGAAATGCTCATTTGTAAGAAATTGGAAACTAGTGAAAGAAGTTTCATTTTAAAGTAAAAAATTGTAGCCAGAGTATAGCAGAATCCACATCATCCTTCTACCGTTATATAAATGGAGCCCTGGGACGGTTAACCTCTGAAAGCCCTGTCACCTCACCTGAAATATTCCCTTCTCATGGGAATAGCAATAATACTGACTAATTCAGATGAGGTGGTTCAGGTGGAGCTTTTGTAGTGGAGCTATGCTACTATTATATAACAAATAACAGGTAAAGTATAATTTTATTTCTTCTATTTTTATACTTCTAATAGTAAATTTTAACATGTAGCAATTGTTTTCTTCCTGAATGCAACTAGAGTTCTGGAGCAATATTTTTTATAAATGCTGCTAGTTATTCCTCCATTATTGGCCTTTTAATATTTCCATGTTTTTATTTCTTAAACAATACTGAGATGCACATCTTTACACATAAAACCTTAGCTATGTACTAAATTATTTTCATTATTTCCTTAGAAATTGGCCAGTTAGGTTAAAGAGTCTTCATATAAAATTATGTAAAATTCCTTTCCAAAGCATTTTTGCCTATTAACATTCCCACCAGCAGGGTCCGTGTAAGCAGCCCATATAACTGCACCCTGGTCAGGACAGGGTGATTCACATAAAGAAATAACATTTCTTCACTAATTTAGTTTAACATAAAATGCTCTGTGGGTATGTAAAAAACATAAATCACACAGAAATCTCAATGGCTAAGTAAATACTTTATACATTGAAAATTTGTGTAAATAAATAGTTACTCCTGATTAATACTCATAAGAGAAAAATGAATCACATATTCTGTGTCCTTGAGTACCTAAAGGAATAATTAATATAAATAGACATTTGTTAATTGGTCACTTACACCGAGAGATTTTTTTTTCCTCTCTGGTTGTTAGTAAATACTACATGGAATTGTGTGCATTCCACAAAAGGCCCTCAACCAAGGAGCTAAGGCTAGTTGTTTTCAAAACCCTTAGAAAGTATTATACCATACATAAATAATAGCAACCCTTGAGAATGGCTTTTGATTTTAGAAAACACAGTTCAAGCATTTGTTAAGTATGTATTTTGTTTAGGCATGAGGACTACTGCAGTAAAAAAACACTAAACTTTCAAACCCAACCAGAAAGAAGCCCTGTAAAACAATAATAAATTCAGTTCTGGTGAGAGAGGGCCATAAAACTACTGTGTGTGTGTGTGTGTGTGTGTGTGTGTGTGTGTGTGTGGTTTGCACCTGGGATTGAACCCAGGGGCATTCTACCTCCAGCCCTATTTTATTTTTTATTTAGAAATGAGGTCTCACTAAGTTACTGAGGAAGATGAACTCAAATCTATGATCTTCCTGTCTCAGCCTCCCAAGTACTGGGATCACATGCACGTGCCACGATGCCCAGCTATAAAACTATCTTCAAAAGAACCAAATGTTTTCTCTATTCAAGGACTTGAAGTAAAAAGACCCTTTCAGATGGTTTCTAAACTGTGTACATAACATTTTGCAGAAGACAGGCCATTTTTGCTGCTCAGTAGCTGAGTCAGCCAAATTAGGTTATGTCATTAGTATTATTGTAAATAAAGCAGTGTAAAACAGCTTGATTCTTCCAATCCCATGTGGAGGCACTAAGTGAGCAGTTAGAAAAATATTTTGACTTGCTCTCAGAGAAATTTCATACGCATGTCAAAGGACACCAGGAAGAATCCCTGAATAGTCCTCTCCCTGCACTTTGCAGCTCAGTCCCACGCCTACAAAAGTAAATGTGTGGGACACAACGGCTTTCACCTAGAATCCACCACTTCAACCTGGAGCATTAAATCCTCCCAGGGACAAGTGGCCCCCTCTTTGAGAATTAAGTCACACTAAAAGGAAGCCTTCATCAGCAAAATGTCTGAGAAGTACAGAGATAAGCTGTCCAAGGTTTAATCGGATGAAATGGCATTAACTCTGGCCCAATTTGTCCCAGCATTAAACAAATCTTCCATCATTACAGATCATGCTGCCTCACTAATGAGTTAAGAGGATTTCATCATGAAGCAATAATATTCTTCCTTCAGTGATTCCTTGGCTTCAAGACTGGAAACATCACTTAAAAGCAGAAGCATGCCAATAATGACAACCGTAACAGCAGCTAACATTGGGCACTTGGTAGGTGCTAAGCATTTAGCATGCATTTCACGTACACTGTTTAATCTTCTCAATAACCCTGGGTTATTTTTCCTATTTATGGGAGAAATGGAGACTCACACTCTAGAAATTATAGAGCCTATACCTGGTAGAAAATGAGGTTCAGGGGTGGGAATTCGGGAAGGGGTTAAATGAGAAATGTGTGCATATATGCCTTTATCAGCTTGTACCTAACAAAGATGTATGATTACAATGCACCAATTATTATAAAAAAAAATAAATAATAAAAAAAAAGAAAATGAGGTTCAAACCAGGGCTCCTGGCTCCACAACCTGAGCTCTTAAATTCCATTCTAGTTAGACTACGTTTACTCTTGTATGAGAACTATGTCAAAACAGCAACCAGCAGATACCGATGACACGCTACAGTCCCAAGTAGTAACTTAAGGTTTTGTGAGAAACAATGTATGCCTAGGACAGTTTTAACACTAAGACGATGATGTACATACTGGACTGTGAGCCAGTCAATGGTGACAAGAGTTATGTAACATGCACTTGCGTTAGTTTTTCTTTCTCTCTCATTCAAATGAATCATTGGACAGACCTCGGTGACCGTGGCATTTGTGAGGTCGTAACAACCCTTGGGCGGCAGGCCTTGCCTAGAAATGACGCAGAAGCAAACATGGTGACAACACGGTTTCCGTAAGGCTCCAGCTGGAAAAGTCTCAAGGAGATGCTTATCTAGTTTGTGTGTCTTGGAGGCAACATAAAACATGGACGGAGGAATATCTACTGTGTTCAGCACTGGCTGACTTCTAGAGCTAGGATGAGTGACGGGTTTCTCCCTTATCCCTTTAAAATATGCATATCCTACACGTAAGAAAAGCAAAGATAAGCGTGTGTGATGGCGCACGCCTACAACCCCAGTACCTGGAAGGCTGAGCTAGAAGGATCACAGGTTCAAGGCCAGCCTCAGCAACTGAGAGGTCCCTCAGCAACTTAGATCCTATTTCAAAATAAAATATAAAAGCTGGGCATGGTGGTGGCGCAGGTCTGTAATCCCAGTACTTGGGAGGCTGAGATAGGAGGATCGCAGGTTCGTGGCCAGCCTTGGCTACTTAGTGCTCGACTACTTAGTGAGGCTCTCCACAACTTAGTGAGACCCTGTGTAGTTCAGAGGTAGAATGGCCCTGGGTTCCATCCCCAGTGCTGCAAAAATAAAATAAAATAGGGTTAGAGATATAATTTGGAGGTAGAATGCCCCTGGGTTCAACATCCAGCACAAAACAAAAAATGAAGTATAGAACTGGATTGATGGATGTTAGTTATATAATTAAAATGCACATTTAGCCGGGCGCGGTGGTGCACGCTTGTAATCCCAGCATTCGGGTGGCTGAGACCAGAGGATCCGGGTTCCCTGCCAGCCTCAGCTACCTAGTGAGGCACTCCGCAACTTAGTGAGACTCGGTTTCAAAATAAAGAATAAAAAATAGGGCTGGGGGTATAGCTCGGAGGTAGAATGCCCCTGAGTTTAATCCCCAGTACCGCAAAAAAAAAAAAAAAAAAAAAAAAAATGCACATTTAAAAACATGGGTTAAACAGAGTTATGGGGAAAGGATATGGGTCTGTCAAACTAAGTTAGGGGTAACTACCTAGTCTTATAGTCTTAGATTAAGACAGAAAGAAAAGGAATGCACTACCATAAAAATGAAAAGAAAACCAACTTCTTCGTCTCTAAAGCAGATAAAGAATGCAAAGGATGAGTGTGAGGTGTGAGGTGTGAGGTGGGGGGACTCCCAGAAGGATGTGCAGGCAGGGCAGAGGAGACACCGCTCTCATCAGTTCAGCGCTGGGAGTGCAGAGGAGGCCAAGGACTCTGGGGACACTGATAACCCTGTTCCAGGCAGACTGAAATGAAGTAGAAAAGCTCTCTGTTCAAGGCCACCTGGACCCAATGGCCCCCACGCCCTAGGCCAACTCTCTGGGTGAATATCCTATCCTACCAGTAAGTTCTTCCAGGAACCATAACTTATCCTCCCAAATGCCACACTCGACTTACGACTCACCAACTTCACCTTTGTTTGCATGTCCTACCCAAGTACAAAACAACGAAGGGAAAGAGAGAGCAAAGGAAAACCATTTGAGTACTATTCTTTAGTCTGAAACACAAAGTCTAAGTAAGCTAAGATACCCATCACTGTATCTTAAGCCAAACAAATGGCACCTAAGTCCCAATGCTAGTTTTTAAGAAGTGCCTGTATCTCACCTACGGCTTATGGGAAATTATGATGCTGGTGCCAACTGTAGACGCTTCTGCAGACGCGCTCCTCTGGACACAGCGGGCCTGAGTACAACTGCCCAGGACAGCCGGAGGCACACAGACGTGGAAAGTTAACAACACCACACTAGCACCCAGCAAGAGACAGTGGGGCCCTGGACTGAGCTTCACCAGAAATGGGCCTGCCCCTGCCACTTAAGATGCTGGTAAGTGTGGGCAGGCCAAGAAATGGGAAGCTACTACCCGGGGAGTGGAGGTGGGGACAGGCTGCCAGCCTGGGACGGTCTGCACACTAGGTGGGTCTCAGCAATGCTTCAAAATCTGCCTCAATCTTAGTCACCAGCCACATAACTGACTAGCACATGTTACACGGCACTTCACTCGAAAACCAAGTAGACTATGACTAAACCACATTAAAACATGTGGACGCTCCAGAAATATATAGTCAATGAATTAATTCCAGGCAGAGCATCAGAGAAGACTTGATTTGAGTGGCATCTGGCCAGGTTATTAAGCCTTTTACAAGACAAAGGCCTAGGAGGCAGAATGTTGGAGGGTACTGAAAGCTGAAGACCCAGCATGAAGAACGATAGAGGCATGCCTGATACAGTAGTCGGTAGGGGCAGAGTACCAGGGTAACTCACTCACCTCCTTATCCTGTTGATGCCGTCTCCCAAGTTCTTTATAAATACCTGCTTCTTCCCACCTGCACCTCCTTCCCAGACCAAGGTCCCTTTTTTTCACACAGGTTAAAAACTGGCTTTCATGCATCTGTTGTTACCCTCTACACATCAACACACTGCACCCGTGTCTTGTGTGAACCCCCGAAACTGACCAGGCCACTCCTGCCTAAAGTATTTCACCCTCATGCTCTTTGAACATGGTCTTCACCCCCTCGCTTGGCTTAGAAGCCCCTTCATGGCCAGTCGCACACCCACTTCCCCAGGGACTCTGCCCTCCCCTCACCCCCTCCCTGTCCTGCAGAAAGAAGGTGAGCTTCCCTGACTTCTCCGCAGAGCCCCAGGCTAATTATGTCCCTCTGTCTACACTGCAATCACACTCCAACCCAAACTATGTAACATGCAGTTAACATAAGGGCAAAGGCCGTGCCCTCCACAATCGGCTCCGCAGGGTACACACAGGCTGCCCGTTACCTAATCATGGGCTGACTGGTGGGCTGGGCCATGAGGCTGCAGGGAAGACCCTGAGAGCCAGAAGTCCCGTGGCCTTTACTCTGGGCAGTGGGAGAAGACGGCTGCCTCTGTACTGGCCTTGCCTGGACACCAGCAACATCAGACTCAGAAACAGAAAAGAACTCAAGGCCTGCTTTCCATCACCCTGCTTCCCACGGAGTGGGCACCCCTCCCCAGCAGGAGCGCTGAGCCATCACCCAGCAGGACTAGACACAGAGCTCCCCTCCCTGCTTGCTTCCTCAGAAACTCCGAGTGTCCACCTGCGTAATGCAGCGGGCAGTTACGGGTGATCACTGCGATGGACAACAGAAGTGCTGGCCCCACTTCGTGCTTCCACAAGCACTCCAACTTGAGGCCCGGGCCCACCAGTTCTGAACCAGGACATTCCTCCCCCTCCAGGGGACCTCCCAAAGGATCAGGCATTATACAAGAAAGGCCAGAGGAATCTTTTGTATCAAGTGGAATTAAGTGTTAAATGGTTACATAAAACAAGATGGAGATGTAGGACATGATGCAGCAAGATTTTTATTAAAACAAAGGCACTGTCCAACGTCAACAGAAAAAGAAAAGGTCAAGTAGTATCGAGCAAAAGCCAGGCATGAACAAAAAAGAAATTAGCTATTTTTAAAACAATTCCAAAAAGCCAATCTGAAAGCCTAAATATTATAAAGCAAAGATATCAAAAAGAAAAGGATGAATTTAAACAATAAAAGGAATATCTAAAAAGCTATTAATACTACAGTGACAATCTCATCTACCCCATTGTTTTAGATTTTTATTTTAAAAATTGATCACTACAGTCCTCCAACAGAGCACCCACCCAAGCAACTAGTGTTAATAGGCATTAATTTACACACACACACACACACACACACACACACACACACACACACACATATATATTATTCTACTCAAGCGGGGTACCCTACAGATGTATTCATCTGACCAAAAGACCAGAACCAGACCCTCTGACAAAGTCCAAATGTGAAGGTGACATACAATTATCCTGTAGCATAACTCAAGAAACTCAAGACAGAAAGGAAATGGGAGACAACCGCTGCTAAAAGAAGGGGAAAATGGTATTTTCATAGCTAAGTAGAGGGCCGCCCTCCTTTAAAAACGCAATGAATAGGACCTATGTACAGGGATTCTCAGAGTGGAATCCAACCACCCCTTAGGGTTCTAGGGCCTTTTTCAGGGGCTCAGTAGGATAAAAACTATTTTCATAATACAACCGAGAGATTACCTTTTTATTCTCATCTCTCTCACTATTGTAAAGTTTGGCAGAGACTACATGGCATGTGATATTTCAATAGACTGAATGCAGGAGAAAAGTGAATCTGCTTTCATTAATCCAGATACCTAAAGAGTCAGACAAAATGTCAAGCACTGCCTGTTTTCACTAAATTTTTTGTTCCATAAAGTATATTTTTCATGAACAAATAAGTTGTTTATATTATCAGATAATGGGTTAATTATACTTTTTTGGGGGGGCAGTACTAGGGATTGAACCCAGGGGCATTCTACCTCCAGGCTACACCTCCAGCCCTATTTTTTATCCTTTATTTTGAAACAGGGCCTCACTAAGTAGCTGAGGCTAGCCGAAAACTTGTGGTCCTCCTGTCTCAGCCTCCCAAGTATGGGGATTACAATTGTACACCATCACTCCCAACTAAATTGTACTTTAAATGAATTAGTAATTATTTAAAAGTAACTTTAATATTAATTTCCAATAGGGCAAATATCAAGATATAATCCACATAAACAAAAGCGCTGAGGTTCTTGATAATTTATAAAAGTACAGGTCATGAGACCAAAAAGTTTGACAGCTGGTAGTTCTGAGAACTGTGAATTAAATTCCCACCCACCCTCCTATTAGGTTTTATTTTATTTATACTACAAATGTGACTTCTAAACATAGAAGTAACTGTCCCAAATATACCTCATAAAGAGTGAGTCTCTATACTTCAGGAGTTAAACTTGGAGTACACAATTTAAAAACTGAACACTCAAATACCTGAAGTTAATTAAAATTATCATTTTGAAAATGAACTAGCATTAATGAATAAAACACAATAAAATACATAATTGGCTGGGTGTGGTGACACATGCTTGTAATCCCAGTACTTGGGAGGCTGAGACAGGAGGATCTCAGGTTTGCAGTCAGCCTTAGCAACTTAATGAGGCCCTCTGCAATTTAGTAAGACCCTGTTTCAAAATAAAGAATAAATCAGGGCTGAGGGTGTTGCTCAGAGGTAGAATACCCCTGGGTTCAATGTGTGTGTGTGTGTGTGTGTGTGTGTGTGTGTGTGTGTCTCTTTCTCTCTCTCTCTTGTGTGCGTGTTCTCTCTCTCTCTCTCTCTCACACACACACACACACACACACAGACACACACTCACACACACACAAAATAAAAATAAAAAGGGCTGGGAGTGTAGCTCAGTGGTAGAAGCCCCGTGTGATCAATCCCCAAAACCAAAAAAAAGAACAAAGAATTCAACATGGTCAATCAAACAAGAGTGAGCTGATTTTCACATTACTATGAGAGCATAAAAACAAAGTTTCTTTAACCAAAGCATGATACTAACTTCTCTTCCACACAAGGACACTCCTCAGAGCAAGCTTCCTGTGGCTAAATCACATTACACTACTGCAAATAGAATGCACTTAATTATCAGCCTCTGCAAAAATGCTGAAGTGTTTACATTTATACCTACCTGGGGATAGAGGAGGAGAGAAGACCCAGTAGGCAAGGGGAGTGGGGAGAGGAGCCAGGGGAGGAAAGGAGGAAGGTTTACAGCTTTGACATAAATGACTAAGGCAGAGAGAAAATTACACGACACTCCCTTCTCCAAAGTAAGAATTTGAGAGTGACATTTTCCTTCTCCAAGCATGCCTTTCATGGTTTGGGAAAGTATTCCTGTGAGAGGGAGTGGTGCCAAAGAGAACAAATCCCGCATGAGGCTCCACCCCTACCTGCTGTGAGGGCACATGACACATCTGTGTTATGAAGAAACTCCAAGCTTTAAACTAGAGCGCAGAGCACTCGCCACCAAGCCCCGCCACACCAACCTTTCAAGGTTTCTCCCTACAAAATGTTTCCTCTGTTTGCTTTTAGTTTGGAAAACATTACAGAGAAATGCATGTAAGCCAGGCACACTTATTATGGGAAAACAAGTTGATTTGAAGAAAGAAAAAATAATCTTGGCTGTTTACAGGGGGCAGTGGAACTAAAATGTGGACGGGCACCGAAGGACTGCCCCATCTTCTTCCTTCCGCATGGGCTCCATCCTGCTGCCCTTGGCTTATGCTGTCAAAATGTTTGGGGCTTTGTCTTACAGGAATACCAATTAATGTAAATGACAACCCATAATTTAGCATACATAATCAAATCAAAGGGCAAAAGGAAGAGATAACAGGAATGTTAGCTGCTCAGCTCAGCAGGAATGGGATCTCAAGTTTCAATCTTAATTCCCTTTCAGGAGAATGACATGTAAATAAAGATAGCTGTAATTAAAGGAGTTTTCATGTGTGGCCTATGGAAGTCATTACTTGATTAGACATATCTTACATCATTATAGGATTTAAAAATTTTAAATTACATCCAGTACTGTTTCCATTGAAAAATCTTTCTTTTCACCGGTAAGCTCAAATTCCATGGTGCAAATGCTATTAGTAGACCAGGGCTCAGGTAGAGCTAGAACAGCAGCGACAGGTAGAGAGAGACGCAACGTGGGTCGCAGGAGAAAGAGCTCGAGTGTCAGAACATTCGACACAGTTGCTCTAGACTGGTTTCCTCTCCCATCTCTCAGGACATGGGCTGTAATTTTAATCACTACCACCAAGTTAATTAGAAAAAACAAGGGAATTTTGAAACCAAGAATCGAAAAACAGATGTGAACATGTTACAGCAAGTAGCATCCACTTCGTCTTTTCTAGCACAAACCATCAAGTTTTGCTTAGGGTTCTACCATCCCCAACTGAGTAAGATCTGTGAGCCTGGGACCCAGAGGGGCAGAGCCTGTGACAGAGGGTCCGGCTAGAACCAGAGAGGCTTCTGAAAAAAGGCCTGCAATACAGGGAAAATATGCAAAAGAAGGCCACAGAATGGTCACTTTTACTTAGCTTTTTTTAACTTGTTAACTAATTAGTATTAACTTGTATTTCTTTCTTTCTTCTTCTTTTTTTTTTTTTTTTTTTTTTTTTTTTTGTGATACTGGGGATTGAACTCAGGGGCATTCTACCTCCGAGCTATACCCAAGCCCTAGTTTTTACTCTTTATTTTGAAACAGGGTCTCACTAAGTTGAGGAGTACCTCACTAGGTAGCTGAGGCTGGCCGCGAACCCGGATCCTCCGGTCTCAGCCTCCCAAATGCTGGAACTTGTATTTCTTATTTATTAAAAAATTGAAGGATACAACCTGGGCGTGGTGGTGCACACCTGTAATCCCCATACTTGGGAGGCTGAGCCAGGAGGATCACAGGTTCACGGCCAGCCTTGGCCATTTAGCAGGACCCTCAGAAACTTAGCAAGATCCTGTGTTTCAAAATAAAAAACACAAAATATGGCTGGGGATGTAACTCAGAGGTAAAATGGTCCTGGGTTCAATGTCCAATACCACACACACAACAACAATAATAATAATGATAATAATAGGTAGACAGTTCAAACCAGTAAAAATAATTTATGTTAAACACTAGGAACAAAGGCAGATGTGGTATGATAGACAGCCATGCACTGCATAATGGTGTGATGGTGGACAGCATATATGATAATCATCTATCCATGAATCATGATGTAGCCGACCATAAGACAGCTGGAAACTTCCTATCACCCAGTGACGTGGTAGCGCTCATGAAGTGCTAGCGCATTACTCGTGTTAATACCGATACTGGTATAAACATACCTACTGCATGGTCAGTCCTACAAAAGAATAGCACACACAATTGTGTCCTGTGTATAAAACACTAGCACAAATACTTCTTATTATTTTACTTTTGGGCACTGGGGACTAAACCCAGAGTCATTCTACCTCCAAGTTATACTCCCAGCCCAATTTTATTTCTTATTTGGAAACAGGGTCTCACTAAGTTGCTGAGAGCCTCGCTAAGTTGCCGAGGCTGGCTTTGAGCCTGTAATCCTCCTGTCTCAGCCTCCCAAGTACTGGGATTACAAGTATGTGCCATCACGCCTGGCTTATTGTTATTTTAGAGTGGGTCTTCTACTTATCAAAAAAAGTTTCCTGTAAAACAGCAGCAGCCTCCTAGGTCTCTTGATTGCTTCTCCTACCTCTCTTGACTTGTACCATCTAGGTTTGTGTAAGTATGTTCTATGATGTTCACACAGCCATAAAATTCACTAACAATGCACTTTTGAAAGTATCACCATTAGGCCATGCGTGACTATATATTTTGGTTTTCCTCTGTGATTCCTGCCTCATATGTTCCACTGTCTGGTTATTTTCTAAATCACGAGAATAAGGTTAAAATATTTGGCCTTTTGTTCTTGGTTCCTGAAGCAGCTTCAGAGCAATAAAAGTGAAAGTCTTTTTTCCAATGTTGGGGCAGTTTGGGCCTCAGAAAGCAGAGTGTCTGTCTGTCTCTCTCTCTTTCTCTCTCTCTCTGACCCCCCCCCCCCCCACACACACACACCTTCTTCTGTTCCTTTTTCTGCCCAGGGGCAGGCTGCAGAAATCAGAATTTCTCTTCCCCAAGGCAGTTCAGAGAAACTAAAAACATCCTCAGCTTCCCAGGCCTGTCTTGGAACTAACCATAAGGAAATTCTCTGAGCTCCCTGGTCCTGAGATCTCAAGCCCCAGCTGCAGGAGTCCTGCCCCTGCCCAGAAGGAAGGAATGCTGCACAGAGAGGCCAAGAAGAATCTGAACTGAATAGCCCTGCTCAGTTCCCCAACTCAGCCTACTGTCAAAGAGCACACCTTTTGTCCAATCACACTTCTACACAGCTGTCCAGGCTTCAAGGATGCTTACGCAACGAAGCTTCCATAAAACCCCCAAAGCGCAGGGTTCCAAGAGCTCTGGATGGCTCACAGGAAGGTGAGCAAGAGCTCAACCACGTGCTGGAAGGGTGGCGCACCCCAGCTCCATGGGGACAGAGGCTCCTGTGCTGGGACCCTTCCAGGCCTTATCCTGTGTATTTATCTGCATCCAATGCTTTGTTAGAAACATGTAAGTCTAATGTTTCCCTGAGTTCTATAGCAAGAACTCAATCACACACTGGAAGGGGGGCGCACCCCAGCTCCTTGGGGACAGGGGCTCCTGGGCTGGGACCCTTCCAAGCCTTTCCCTACACATCTCCTTCATCTGACTCTTTATCTGTATCCTTTATAATAAACATGTAAATGCGAGTGGAATGTTTCCCCAAGTTCTGTGAGCTGCTCTAGAAATTAATGGATCCCAAGGAGGGAGTTGCAAGAACTCCAATTTTAGCTGGTTGGTTGGAAGTTCCAGAGGCCCCAACTTGCAAATGGTATCTGAAGAGAGGGCAGTCTGAGGGACCGAGCCCTCAAGCTGTGGGATCTGACCCTACTTCCAGGTAGAGTATCAGAACCGAATTGGATTAGAGCACACGGGCTTGTGTCCACTACACACATGATTGCTCGCTTGGTGTGTGGGGAAAAAACCCCACATATCTGGCATCAGAACTGCTCTCTGTTATGAGAATACAGCAGGAAAAACTGAGTTTGAATTTTTCCTTCTGTATCTACAGAATAGGTGATGCATGGGATTTTTTTTTTCAGAGCATTTGGCTGGGGATGTAGCTTGGTGATAGAACACTTGTCGAGAATGCGCACAGCCTTAATAAAGAAATGGAAACAGAAAACACCCGCCCCACTGTCACTGCAAGCAGTCAACTTCCTTTGGGGTCACTGAGCCCACTGCAAACCCTCCTGCTCCTTGGAACAAAAGGAGCTACTCTGAAAATGAAACCATCACAGTATCTCCAACATTTTCCTGGGGACATGGAGGTGCTGAGCTACTGTCTGTATGAGACTCCTTGGAGAAGCTTCCATCTGTTTCACAGGACAACTAATCTTCTGGGTGAAGCATTGTTGTAGAGAAGACAGTCAATGGCCAAGGCAGGGGATGGACACCAAGACCCTACACATCCCCTAGTGGTCCCTTAAAGACTGACTTCAAGAGGACGGACATCATATTCTAAATATTTAGACCAACAAATTGCAATTGCAAATAACTGGGAGATAGATATTCAAGAGGCTTTTAAGCACCAGGTATGGTGGTATACACCTGTAATCCCAGTACTTGGGAAGCTAGAATTGGAAGATTGTAGGTTCAAGGCCAGCCTCAGCAACTTAGTGAGGCCTTCAGCAATTGAGAGAGACCCCGTTTCAAAATGAAAAATAAAATAGAGCTGGGAGTCAAGCTCAGAGGCAGAACACACCAGAGTTCAATTCCCAGTACCACAGAAAGAGAAAAAAAAAGTGTCTTTTACGCAACACTTTCTTCTACGGACAGCTACTTATAATTCTCATCTGATTGCAGTTTCATAACTGATGTGATTACTTGAATATTCAAAATAAATTATCATGTTCTCCAAACTAATTTGTACAATCGTACAAAAGGCAGTATTACAGCCTCCACTGAAATCAAGAGGGTAGAGAAACATAACAGTTATGGCTTTCCCCCAAGAGAAAAATCTCCTGAAAGATTTTAATTCAAACTTGTGTCACATAAGGCATATAACACAAAAACACCTTTCTTTTTTAAACTCAATCTAAACACCTACATTTTATAATTATTGTTTGGGTGTGGGGGTGAATGAGGAGGGAGAATCACAGCTAAAATGTGTTTAAAAGCCAGGCATGGTGGTGCATGCTTGTAATCCCAGTATTTGGGAGGCTGAGACCAGAGGATCCGGGTTCTTGGCCAGCCTCAGCTACCTAGTGAGGCCCTTCGCAACTTAATGAGACCCTGTTTCAAAATAAAGAATAAAAAATAGGGCTGGGGGTGTAGCTTGAAGGTAGAATGCTCCTGAGTTCAATCCCTAGTACCGCAAAAAAAAAAAAAAAAAAAAAAAAAAGCCTGCCATGATGTGATACTTTGTAAAAACAAACACAACCTAGTAAATTATATCTCCTATGGAGTATGACCAAAGCCAACAGTGATTTTATCCATGTTAAAATATAAGCCATCATATGAAGTTTGAGATTTCTTTATTTTAGAAGTGATGGTACTCTTAACCATCACAATCTTGCCAGACCTAGTGACCTTTTTTTTTTTTTTTTTTTTTTTTTTTTGCGGTACTGGGGATTGAACTCAGGGGCATTCTACTTCCGAGTTATACCCCCAGCCTTATTTTTTATTCTTTATTTTGAAACCGAGTCTTACTAAGTTGCGGAGTGCCTCACTAGGTAGCTGAGGCTGGCCGCGAACCCGGATCATCCGGTCTCAGCCTCCCGAATGCTGGGATTACAAGCGTGCGCCACCACGCCCGGCAGACCTAGTGACTTTTACCCAGAAAGCAAGCTCAACTTGGAAATCACACAAGAACTGAAGGACGTGGGAAAGGTGTTCCCACTGTGGCCTAGCACAGCAGCCCTTAACTAACAAGGCCTGTGCCAGAAGGACCTGATAGGTGTTTTCAAAATACTCATGACTTCTATCTCCACCCAGAGGAAATTAGCTGATCTGGAGATAGAAGCTGTCTTGGGGATTCAGGTACCCTTCCCTCTAGCCTTCACTTTTCAGGTCTTTTAAACACCTTGAAAATCAAACCCAAATGGGGCTGGGGCCAGGTAAGGACACCAATGCTGGACTGCCCTGGTCAGCCAACTTGAGACTCAGGTTTTGAGGAGTTCTGTTTGTACTCTTCCCCCAAGACCCCACCCCCAGTGCTGGAGAGCAAACCCAGGGCCTTGCACATACATACTAGGCAAGCGTTCTACCATGACTTACATCCCTAGCTCTATTCTTCTGATTGCCCAAAAAGAGGAGGTTTAAGTTCAGAATATCTAAAAGAGGAGTAGGCAAGAAACAAAAGGTCACCTTTTCAAGGAGTGATCATAAATGCATTTCCCTATCAGTTCTATGTCTAAATTTTGTTACTGTCGACAGAAACCCTATGTTGGTTACCATCAACCTCAAAATTTAACAATGAATTAAGAAACTTAATTCATCAACTTTGCTTCCTCTGGCTTCTGAACCCAGAGCTGCACATGCATATGACTATTCAGGTCTGACAGGCTACAGAACAACAGGGTGGCTACAAGAAGACACTGCAGCTCACCTACCTTGGTTTGAATCCTGGCTCTGCCACTTATTGGCTGTGAAGCTTTGGACAAAAGTGGCAGAACCTTTCTGCACCTTAGTTTCCTCATATGAAAGGCTGGTGTTTCCGTGTCATGGGGTGTTGCACTCTTTGAGCACTTTGGAAAAGTGCATGCGACGTGGTACCAAATACTTATATTCGGTACCCACAGGACAGCCTCATACTTTCTAAAATTCACAAACTATTCCATTGCCCGATTATAGCACAATTTATTCTTCTGAAGCATATTTGCTCTACTAACTCTTCTTTTGCTCTTATGAACAATATTTCACTTAATACCTTTTACTATCTTAATCAAGTTAATCACTGATCCACTTAATTGTCATGCATGATATTGATGGTACCAGTACCCTTCTACATAGGCCCAGACACCATCAGTATCATCTCCAAGTTCTGAAAAGGACCTGGAGTCTCGAGAAGGTCCTCCCCGCTAAGGGCAGAGGTGGAACCACTGTACCACTTAGAGGCTGCTAACCCAAGGCACTGTCTTCAATCTGCTTTCTACAGCTCTTACTTAAACAAGCACGATAGGTGTTCTCTTAACTGCAACTCAGATCCATAACAAGTAAATATTCAGAAGTTCCATCAGAGGCAAACTCAAATTTTCACTGAGGTGCTTATCAGCTAACAAGCACAGCTGATAAAGCGATCAACAACCTCTGAAAATATTAAGGTAATTTGTTTCTTCCGCCAAAGACTGGAGCAGAGGTACCCTAAACACCTCCCCTAGGGACATATACCACATTGCCAAGCTCCCAGGGAAGCAAATGAATAATTACTGAATTTGGTATCCTGAGAACTACTCTTTGGGGAAGGAGAAATTCATAACAATCACTTTGTAATAACATTTGCTATGCCAAGACAAAAGGGAACAGTACTCTGGAGTTCAGAAACGCAGATAAAACATACACCTGAGAGGCCGAATCTCCAGCAAGACTTTAATTAGGGTCTGTTTAGTACAGACTTATGAGAGATTAGTTTCGACAGGATAAATGTCGACATGGGGAAAAGGAGAGGGCAAAGGTAGAACGTGGTAAAGATGGAACCTATAAGCAGTACATGCTAGCAGGGGTGCCCTCCCCTCATGTAACTGTAAGAATTATGGTTAAAAATGGTTATTTTCCCAGTTAGCCAAAGCATGATATTATCAGCACCAAAAAAATCTTAAAACAATTTCCTAAATCCCAGACAGTAAGAAGACATCAAACAAGGTACAAAAGTCTGAATTAAAATATAAAGAATACTAAAACATATATATATGGTTTTTTTTTGTTTTTTTTTTTTTTTGCCTGAATGCAATGGCAACTATAGACAAAAGTGCCAGGGGAGGAGGGAGGAAGAAAAATGGGAATTTAGTCTTTCTAAATCCTCACCAAATAGGAATATTTTGAATCCAGGGGCCACACAACTCTAAAAGCAAATGCCTATAAGACAACTAAAAATGTTACTAGTGGAAGCCCAGAGGGAACCAAAATGTTTGGTGATAATAACAGGTATGGGCTGAAATTAAGGATAAGGGGAGGAATCTTGTTACAGAAACTCAAGATTTGATCAGGTTAGTGTCCTTAACAATTCCCTTCACTGGAACATCTCCATCAGTTATGTTTTAACCATTTAAGAGGGAAACCAGTAGCACTGGGCTTCTGCTACCGCAATTTCCACCACTGATTCTGACCTCTACCTTTCTAAGGCCTCATTATCTTTGGCCAAACAGAAACAAAGCTTTTTATTCTTGCCAAAAATAAAAAAGGAAATTTTAATCTTTCATTTTTAAAGAAAAAGAAATCAATACTGAGAGTTGATTTTTCTCGTGGTTTGTGACAAGTTAGGACAAGAAACCACAGCAGCCAGTTGCTATAGAAGAATGGGGCCCCCTATACACACAACCATGTCTTCCGGTCTTCTCACTCCTTCAGTTTTAATGAGCAAACTAGCCTGTGTGCACTTTACTGTAATACCGCATCAGGAGGCTAAGTGGATTTTAGTATTTACTGTGTGAGGTAACAAGGCCTTGGTTCTTAGTCTGCTAGCCACTGGTCACATGAGCTTCAGCAATATTAGGACTTTCCTTTTCTCACCAGTGATACTTCCCTGAAAGGTATTGGAAGAGTCCCAATTTCAGCAATATTAAAATGTGGCTAAGTGCTTACAGTGATTTTGAGATCCACTGATTTTTTTTAATTAATTTATTTATTTTTCATCTTTCCCTTATTTGGTGCATTGTAATTACACATCTTTGTTAGGTACAAGCTAGTATAGGTAAAGACATCCATGCACACATTTCTCATTTAACCCTTCCCCAATTCCAGCCCCACTCCCTCCTCTTCCCTCCTTCTCAAAGTCAGTTTAGTGATTGACTTTGATGTGTTCATAGAAAGTACATCATGGTCATTAGGGTGTCCTCCCTACCCCCTTCACCTTCCATTAAGTCAAATTCTTTGTTCACCTAAGGATTCTCCTTCATCTGGAGTCCCTCTAAAGTCCCATTTTCTCCCTAGCTTCCACATATTAGGGAGAGCATTCTATTTTTAACTTTTTGTGACTGACTAATCTCACTTAACATGTTTTCCAGTTCCTTCCATTTCCTTGCAAATAACATGGTTTTGTTCTTCTTTATGGCCGAGTAAAATTCCATTGTGTACATATCCCATAGTTTTATAATCCATTCATCTGTTGATGGACATCTTGGCTGGTTCCATAGTTTGGCAATTGTAAACTGTGCAGCTATAAACATAGATACACATGCGTTGGTCTGATAGTTTGGTTTCCATTCTTTTGGGTAGATACCCAGTGAGATCCACTGATTTTAAGCTATATCTCTACCCAAACATTAAAATGTAGAAAACTAAGATTGGATGAAATATGGTACAAACACATTCTTGCAGAAGAGCAACCAGAACAGTGGCCAAGAAAAACGGCCACCCAGAGGAGCAATCTGAAGAAATGGCTTTCCTGAGTATTCAACTGGGCTGCTGGGCCTTTCCATCTGGCTACAAAGCTTCCTTCTCTCTTTATGATACCAGTTTCTTCTACCACTCTGTCTTGGAATGTCCTTCCTCTCGTTGGCCCTTATATCCAAAGGGTCTCCAGGTCCTATCCTAGACACAGTCTCCTACAATTAGCTCTCTCCGATCTACGCTCCTGGTTAGGACTCCAGGTCCGGCCTTGACACTGCCCTGACCTCCTCTAACAGCCTCTTGCCCCCTCCACATTCCTAGTCTCTGTCTTCACCAGTCCCTTCCACGCACTTTGATGAGACTCCTACTTCTATAGCACAGCACTCATATTTCTCTCCTTCTAGTTCATAAGCTTAGTGGTATTCTGTTAGAAAACACTTCAGGAAAAGAAACAGACTAGGGAATCAAGAGTATCTGAGCTGGAATGTTTGTGACCTTGGGCAAGTATCTATACTTTGCTGCCTTCATGTCTTTACTTGTAAAGTAAGAATGTTCTAGTACCAATTAATGATAATAGAGATAGATCCTCATGACCTGGTCTATGCAGGGTATGACACACAATAAATAACTCAATAAAAGTTAGCCATTATTAGATATTATATCAATACCTTGCTTATCTAACCCTTTTCTTCTACTTCTGCCCTACTTACCAACTTCGGCCAAATGGGCTACTTGGATCTTGCCCAATGACCCCGTATCTGCTCTCCAAACTCCCTCTCACTTAGAATGCACGTGTGACTATCACTGTCTTGTCAACTACAGCTCTCTATGAAATAGAAGACTAAATTCAAATGTCCAGTCAATTCAGTCACCTGGTCAATACTGACATCCTGGAGGTCCTTATAAGAAGACACAGTAGCTTTCTGGTGTTTACACAGGTCCTCTCTAAAAGTCCAGCAGCCAGCAGGGGAGGTGAGATTTAAACTCCACTTCTGGAATGGGTCCTAGGTTATCATAGTTATACTTCTCCAGCTATTGCTTCAAGATAAGGAGTAAGTCAAGCCAAGGACTAAGTTCAGGCTAAGTACTCTCTTTGGAAGATATTGGGAAGAAAAGTCCTCTTGTGTTACTATAGTACCAAGAGGATCCAGACAACTTTTGGCTGTCATCCTATAAAATCAGTCTTAGGACATAACCAGTACCTAAGAGGACTTCAGAGAAATGGAGCAAAAGTTCTGCCCCCTCAAGGACTTTTCCAGGTAGGTGTGAGGTTAAGCCTATCTGAATTGGGTTTACTGTTTCCTGCACCAAAAGCACCCTGATCAATTCAACAATGCAAGGCGCTGATATGTCTTAACATAGAATCTCTGCCATAAAGCTTTCCCAGATACAGGTAGACAATGTCCCAGACATCTGCTTGGTCCAATTGATTACGTGTATATAAAAGGCTTAAAATGTAGTTAGTCAGGAAGCACTTGCAATCAGGAATCTCCATGCACACATTAAATACACAACCAATAACTGATGAGTCAATGAACTAATAAACAGAATGAATCAAGTATGAGCTTTAAAAAAAAGGAACAGAAGCTGGGCATGGTGGCGCACGCTTGGCAGCATTCGGGAGGCTGAGACCGGAGGATCCGGGTTCGCGGCCAGCCTCAGCTACCTAGTGAGGCACTCCGCAACTTAGTGAGACTCGGTTTCAAAATAAAGAATAAAAAATAGGGCTGGGGGTGTAGCTCGGAGGTAGAATGCCCCTGAGTTCAACCCCCAGTACCGCAAAAAAAAAAAAGGAACAGAATTTAGGAAGACTTGAGAGATGACAAATTGTTCATTTTGAATGGTTTAAGATGAGGCGTTAAGTGCAAGGTTGGATTTTTAACCAGTTATATAGATTTCATATAGTCAGCTGGACAAGTAATCCAAGCAGTACAAGGAGAGATGAAGGAGCAGAGATGTTGCAGGAGACAGAGCTCTGTGACTTTGGAAAAGTCACCTGACAATCTCTAGCCCTCAGTTCTCAAGTCTTAGGGGGGAAAAAAGAGTGGGTGATAAAACTTCACTCAGGGATGTTATACAAATTATGTGTGGAAAGCAGCCATTAATAAATTGTCACATCAATAGTATCTGAAACAGAATGCATGCAAGGAAAAGACTTATTATGGGTAATAGTGGGAAGATTATCCTACTGGATAACAGAAGAGTTGGTAGACACAGAGGAGACTTTTTTCTTGTAAAAAAATTACAAAATATATTAGGAAGCTGGGTGTGGCAGCACACACCTGTAATCCTAGTACTTGGAAGGCAGAGACAGAAGGATTGCAGGTTTGAGGCCAGCTTCAGCAACTTAGCAAGGCCCTCTAGCAATTTAGTGGGACTGTTTCAAATTTTTAGAAAATAAAGTTGGGGGTGTAGTTCAGAGGTAGAACACCCCTGATTTCAATTCCCAGTACCACAAAAAGATAAAATATGTATATTTTATCTATGGGAATCAGAAGTATGTGACGTATCCACTTATAATCTCTACTATCTTCCTTAGTTACCCTAAAGAAAGGCAAACAGTTTTACCTTGATTTGTATAATTCAGGTTGGAAGTTAAGATACTCAAGGATGAGAATGAAACCTCTAAAAGCAGGAGAACATTAATTTGCTGAGAGGAAGTAGTGAAAAAAACCTTCTGCAAACACCAAACAACCAGAAACTGATGTCTCTAACCATAAGAAGCTCTGCTGATCGCAGGAGAAAGGAAACATTCAGTAAACCACCATTTGGTAGATCTCATGCTGGGCTCTTTGACTTGTATTATCTCTCGAAAACCATATAATAAATCTGTAACATGGACACCCCCCACACTTATAGACAAGAAATTGAAAGAAGGGGGTAAGGACAGTGTCTGAATTTACAACATACATTCCTTTAAAAATGTGGCAACCGAATTTTAATATACTTTCTACTTTCACTTTTCTGCAACTAGCCTAGATTGTGTAAAATTATGTCTATAACTATCAATACCATTTTCTCTCTTTATCTTTATTTAGAATTGGAACAGAAAATATAAAAAGAGATAACAGTACAGAAAAAAAGTTCCTGGCAATGATGAGGGCAAAGGAAAATGAGCAACCTTTTTTTCAAGGACAGAACACTTTTCTGGAGAATCCAGGCAGTATCTGAGCTGACTAGAAAAGTGAGCCATTTGACCCTAAACCGAAGATGGAAAGCTGACGTGTTTGTGCACAACCACCTAATGCAAAACTCATTGTATCTGCAGATTCAGCACCTGAATGCAGTTGGCTGAGACGTGCAAACAAAACCAGTGCAGACCAACAGGTTATCTGCCAAAGTGGTTAGGGGAACGAATTACAAAACCTCACAAGCAACATTAGCTCTTCCGTACAACCCTATAAAACACTTCCTGCCACGGTCCTACTGTTCTATTAAAACAAAACAAACAACACACACACACACACACACACACACACACAACCAACACCGCTCCTTCTCCACATTTCCTCACCAGCACCTCTGGGTTATCCAGCCCAACCAAGAAGTCATGCACTACATTCTTCCAAAGAGAATACCACACACGTGCACGCACACACACACGCACACACACTTTTGCAAAACTCAGCCAAATGCACTCACTAAATTTGCAATCAAGGAGCTAGGAGTCGAGTTTAACTCAATATTAACTGCGAAGAGTGGAAACTACCGAGTGCAAAAAGCACGGAACGGTTGCAAGACAGTTAAAAAAAAGAACAACTCTTGTTCTAGGTATTACTACCTCTACCCCGAGACCAGGGGAAGAGGGAGGTACAACTGGCTTAGAGACAGTAAAGAGGCATTCTTCTTAACTCGCAACCCCATGGCTCCCCAGGCTCAGGGCCGCTCTCGCTCCTCCCTCCCGCCGGTTGCTCCGGTCTCTTCCGCGCCCTGACTCCCTAAAAAGGCCGCCCAAGTCGCCTGCCAGTCCCCACCCTCTCGCTTTCCCCCTAGCCTCATCCTTCCTTAAATACCTAGGGTTGCAGTTGTCTGGTTTTCATAAAAACTGAAGTGGTCCGGAGCTAGCGGGTTTCCCTCCGAGGGGCGGAGGGAAGGTTCCGAAGGTTGGCGAAGGCAGAGGAAGGAGAGAGGAAGCAGAGGCCGGAGCGGCCCCGCACCGCCCGGCCGCTCCACGCGCTGCACGCCTGGCTAGGACAGGCGCGTCTCGGCGCCCGCTACCCACGGACCGCGTCCCCGCCTGGGCTCTGCAAATTCACTCAGGTTTTGTTTCCCCCAAAGAAACTGCTCCCTGCCAGGGCAGGAGGATCTGAGCGCGCAGAGCCATCCATCCCGCCTTCGGCCTTGGGCACAGACCGGGTCGAACCCTCGCGGCGCTGTCAGCGCGCTCGAGTGGCCGCCCGCCGCTGGCACCCGCGGAACAGGTGCGACAGCATCACCGGGAGCCCCGGAGGCGCCCTGCCTCCGCCCGCACGGATCTCCCCCGCAGCCGAGGGTCCGCGCCCCGGGTAGCAGGCAGGCGAGCACGGCCGCCCCGGCTCCTCCGCCCAGCGGGCCGCGCCGGCAGCTCTTCCCCGGCCCGGGGCTCCGCACCTAACGGCGGCGGCGGCAGCCCGCTCCCCGGCCGCGCCC
Organism: Graphiurus murinus; assembly: GCA_004027655.1. NCBI lineage: Eukaryota > Metazoa > Chordata > Mammalia > Rodentia > Gliridae > Graphiurus > Graphiurus murinus. The sequence continues at coordinate 27,328 of PVLC010006346.1, read as the reverse complement.
GAGCGGGTGTCATGGCGAGCGGCGGCCCCGGACGAAGTTCCCAGGAGCTGAGGGCTTACCTCTCGGCCCGAGGGGCAGCAGCAGCTCTGAGCAGCAGCGAGGCGGCGGCGGGAGTGCTGGCGGCCAGCCGCGGCAGACGAGGATGTGAGAGGGAGGCGCCGGGAGCGAGGATCCGCGCGATGGGAAGAGGAAGGCGCCCGGTATCTACAATCAGAACGTGGGCTGACCGTGACGTCACAATGGCGCGGCCAGCCAATCCGGGCCCGAAGGAGGAATCAAGCGCTATGATGTCATGCGTCTCCGGAGCCAATCCCCTGGCGATCGAACTTTCGTGATTGTAAATTCCAGAATCCGAGGCAGTGGGGACCCGAGTCGGGGGTTGGCCCCCTCTAGTTCACGTGTCTCCGGGCAATTTTGTCCTCTTTCTTCCTAATAAGCCTGCGTGGAACCAGAGTCTGCGCAATAGCAGCAGTGAAGTTCCCGATGCCCTGAACTCTGATTCTTTAACGCCTGCGGTGGCAGGATTCTGTGGCCGCCGCTGGGCAGCAGAAGTCAGCCCTCAGAACTGTCTCCTCTAGGAGTCTGACGGGATCCAATTCTTGGATTTAGCTGAAAGGATCAAATGCCTACGAAGACGGCTGCAGTTGAAAAAAAGATAAAGCAATAACAAAGAACAAAATCATTCAAAATTCTTGCTGTAACCTTAATTCCTTTCAGATAGATTAACTGTGTATTTTTCCTACGGATTCAGATTTTTCTTTAGAGGTTACTGCCAACTACATGTCTACTCTAGAAAATCATTCCAAAGGCTTGTAAAAAGGAGGGATGGTAGCCGGGCGTGGTGGTGCACGTTTGTAATCCCAGTACTTGAGAGGCTGAAACCCGAGGATCCGGGTTCGCGCCCAGTCTCAACTACTTAGTGAGGCCTTCTGCAATTTGGTGAGACCCTGTTTCAAAATAAAGAATTAAAAAAAATAGGACTGGGGGTGTAGCTCGGAGGTAGAATGCCCCCGGGTTCAATCCCCAGTACGGGAATAAAAAAAAAAAAAAGAAGAAGAGGTGGTGGTAGGGGACGGGACGTGACACCCTTCAGCTGGGAAGTGTGGTGTGTGTGTGTGTGTGTGTGTGTGTGTGTGTGTGTGTGTGTGTGTGACTTGGGATTGTAAGCCTACAGCCCTATTTTACTTTTATTTTGAAACAGGGTCTCACTAAGTTGATAAGAGTCTCACTACTTGCCGAGGCTGTCTTGGAACCTGTGATCCTCTTCTCACAGCCTCCCAAGTACTGGGATTACAGGTGTAAACCAGCACTCTGAGTTTTTAAACTGGAAAATTTAAGCATGTGGGCTCAGGGCATAAATAGAAAAACTTTGCTGTTTTTTCATTGATACTGGATTTTTTTTTTTTTTTTTTTTTTTTTGTACTGGGGATTGAACCTAGAGGCATTCTACTTCCAAGCTACACCCCCAGCCCGATTTTATTTATTTGAAAACAGTGTCTCACTAGCTTTCTGCAAGCCTTGTTTTGTTGATGAGGATGACTTTGAACCTGCGATTCTCCTGTCTCAGGCTCCCAAGTACTGGGATTACAAGTGTGCACCACCTCACCCGTCTGATACTGGATAATTTAAGGCCACCATCATCCTTATGTTCTGTATTCCTATTCCAAGTCCTATAAATTTAGCCTTTCCTTTTGTGCCCTTTTTGCTCTATTTCTGCTATTCCATGTCCAGTGACATAACACTCATTTAATATAGGCAAATTTATTCTTTTGCATAATGTAATGTTTATGTGCTAACTGTGTTCCAGGCACTCAACCATTGCAGTAGGAATGCAGTTATACAAACTATAACCTACAAGTTAGATAACTTAAACATATACAAATAATTGAGATTGAGATCATTAACAGTCAATTGCCCTTCAACCCCACAAACACTGAATGATTTCAGATTGCCAGATACTATGCAAGGTGTTAGAAATTTGAAAGAAAAAAAAAAAACTGCAAGAACTCCCTGGCCTCTCAAATGATATAGTCAGGAAACTATACTGCAGACTGATAAATGCTAGAGTGGAAATAGAGATACAACAAAAGTTTCTTTCAAGGGGCACATTGAAAATATATTTTGATGGCACAGATTTGTCAAGAGCTGGACATGGTGGCTCATAAATGTCTTAAATGAGTAAACAAACTCTTACTTCCCGTCCTCTTCACCATCATCATCCTGGCACTGCCATGTTTAGCTCCAGAGTTCCAACCCTCTGTCACTTATCGTCATGTCCTGGGACTATTAATGACTCTCGAATATAACTTAGTAAGGTCATGTCCTAATTATTCTTCCAATTAGAGACCTAGGGTTCTCAATACCCTAAGTCAAGAACTTCCCCTGCCCCCCAAACTAATCATGCTCCAGAGTGTGAACTAACATGAATCATGGCATGAATTACTCCACATTTCAATATCATTGCATTCATGGGAAATCTGCAAGAAAATCAGTAAAGCTCACGACTTCCCAATTTCACAGTATTTTTTCCAAATAAATCAAAAGAATACCTAGAAGTTTGTGCCAGGATTACTAAATATCAAAATTCAAGGAAAGCGTTTTAGGTTACATAAGACTCAGATGCCAGGCCATTGGGATTCTAGAGACTGCTCTGAAGCTATCCCTGCCCTTTAACCTACCTATCATAGGTGACCTGGTATAAGTCAAAAACCCTGTAACTCTTATCTGTTTCTTATACAGGGTATAAGTGAAAAAACCCTGTAACTCTTACCTGTTTCTTTATAGCATCCATGTGATAGTCCCCCAAGAAAGGATTGCTAAATTGTCTTCATTAAGTAATTATTCTCCTTATTTTTAGATCCTGGTAGCATTTTCCCTTTTACTCTTAATTTTCATCGATAGGCCTGTATCTCCTCCAACACACACTTCCAAGTGTATTAGAAGGTTGCTTCAATATTGCTTTTGAGAAAGAAAGTATTTAAGATCCTGGGCAATTTATTTTATTGTTACGGCAGCTGCAGTTGAATTAAAAAAATACAATTGAAAGTGTCATTAGAATACAATTCTAATTAGTGAAACTGTTGTTTCATTAGGAGTTATTTGCATGACAAAATGAAGCCTGTCTTTGAAGATGAGATCTAAGCCTATGTTTGCCTCCGGACATTTCAAAGCTGAGTAAAATATAGGCCAAGTATAAACCATTTTATACTAAGGATGGCACCATACTGACTCTCTTGGTTCCTATCTCTGCTCCCCCCTCCCTGTAATCTTACTTTCCTCCCTTAGAATTTTGTGTTTTCTGCTATCTTGCTGTGTGGAATTCCCATTGGCCTCCCTTACCTTTTGCTAGAGGTAGATGGAGACTTTCCTCCTCGGAGGAGTCAGTTCCTAGGTCCCATTATGACTTTGCTAGTCCTCCTCTCCATTCCATTCATGCCGGCACTTTATCTCTGTTACTACCCTTTGGTGTGCATCTTGATGAACGTCATCTACTCTAGGCTCTGCCAACCCCTGCTCTGCCATGTTGTTTTCCCAGTGGCTAGCAGAATTTCTGGCAAATAGCAGATGCTCATAAATATCTGCCAAATGAATGCACAATTCATAGTATTTTTCTGGGTTCTCTAGCCTTTTCCCCTCTGCTTCCTTTTATACTCTTTAGTACTCTCTCTGGGTGTGACTTGACAATAAAAGAGGTCGGCCTCCACAGTCTTCCAGCTACCTTTGCTTCTAAGTGATAATACTCCCTCTCATGCCTTTGGATTCCATCTAGACTCTCTGCTGGTTCCCAGATGCATTTCTCCAACCCACACCTTTTCCCTGAATACCAGACTTAAATTTAACTGCCTATTAATGACTTTACCTCTTGGGTGTATAAAAAGCAGCTCAAACTTAGCATAACCAAAAATGAACTCCTGATTGGCCCCCAAATCTGATCCTCCCATCTTCCCCAGATACACAAATGATAATTCCATTAATCCAGTTTCTCAGGCCAATCACCTTACAGTTATGTTTAGCACTTTTTTTTTTTTAACTTTCTATACCCAATGCATCCGCAAAGCCTTACCACTTGACTTTCAAAATGTATTGAGAATCTGTTCATTTTTCACCACCTACATTGCAAACCACCTAGTTTAAGTCATTATCAACCATTGCCCTAACTTTTTCAATAGATTCATTGTTTTCAGTTGCTATCACAGAATACCTAAGTCTGGGAGATCTATGAAGAATAAAGGTAGCCAGGTGTGGTAGCGCACACCTATAATCTCTGTCCTTGGGAGGCAGAAGCAGGAGAATCGCATGTTCAGGACCAGCCCCAGCAACTTAGTGACACCCTATCTCAAAATAAAAACAAAAAGGGCTAGGGGTGTAGCTCAGAGGTAGAACACCCCTGGGTTCAATTCCCAGTACCAAAAAGAAAAAATAAAGATTTCTTTAGCTCATGGCTGTAGGGGTGGCATCTGATGAGGGTCTCCTACTGAGTTATAACACAGTGTAAAAGCAAAAGCAAGCAGACACATTCAGAAGAGAGACAGGAGAGCCTGGGTTCACTTTATAACAACTCACTCCTATGGTAAAGTAATTAATTTCTTTTAACAACCTAATCACCTCTTAAAGGCAAAATTTTAATATGAGTTTCAGAGGAAGCAAACCATATTCACACCAGAGCATCTCCTAACTGGACTTCTACCTCTGCCTTTCACTCCCATAGTCTATTTGAAACTATGCTGCCATAGTGATCATTTTAAAACCAAAGAAAATATGTCACGTATCTGCTGACCACCATCCATCAACAAGAATGGAATCCTTACAATGGCCCATAAGGTCCTTCCTGATTTTGCACCTTGCCATTTCTCTGATTTTCTAAAGCTATCTGCCATCTACCCACAATAGCCTTTCTTATTCCTTGAATACATCGTACACTAAACTGCCTCAAGGCCTGTTCCCCCATTCCTAGAATGATCTAACCCAGAAATCTCCAAGACTTACATCTCTGCATAAACGATATCTTCTTGGGAAGAAGAACACTCTGTTTAAATTTGCAACACTACCATCTCTGCCTCCTGCACTGTGGAGCCCCTTTTCTCTGCTTAATTTTTCTTCTTAGCTTTTTTTTTTTTTTTTTTTTTTTTTTTTTGTGGTACTGGGGATTGAACCCAGGGGCATTCTACCTCCAAGCTACACCCCCAGTCCTATTTTTTATTATTTATTTTGAAATAGGGTCTCATTAAGTTGCAGAGTGCCTCACTAGGTAGCTGAGGCTGGCGACGAACCCAGATCCTCCGGTCTCAGCCTCCCAAATGCTGGGATTACAAGCGTGCGCCACCACGCCCGGCTACTCTATCAGGTATATTTCAATGGAATGAAACTGGTCATAAAATATTAAAGTTGTGAAATACATACCCTATGAGCATAAAATTGAGGCAACTTTAGATTGTTTAAAAACAAGAAAATATAGAATTACTGTACTGTACATTATTAGTTTTTTATTGTTGTTTTGGTTTGGTTTTTTGGTGGTAGTACTAGGGACTGAACTCAGTGACATTCTATCTCTGAGCTACATTGCCAGTCCTTTTCACGATTTTTTTGGAAGCAGGGTCTCACTAGGTTGCTCAGAGTCTCACTACATTGCTGAGGCTGGCCCCAAACCTGCTATTCTCCTGTCTCAGCCTCCCAAATACTGGGATTACAAGTGTGCACCACCACACCCAGCTACGTTACTACTTTTGCATCTTCTTGAAGTATAAGGTTAACTTCTACATAACCTTAGTCTATACATAATCTTTTCATTTTTCTCTTATCTTCCTAACTTGTTTACTTCTCTGAATGTGACCTAGAACAAAATGTTTTCCTTTCCTTTTCTCTATGACCAGAACACTCTGTGTGAGCCTTTGTTTTATCATTCATAATATTAATACAGTAATTGTTTGCTTATATCTCTCTTCTCCAAGTCAAGGGCAGAAAATGTGTCATTTATCTTTGTAACGTTGGTATGGTGCTATGCCAAGTACATAGTGGACTAAATAAATAAATAAATATGTTTATTGAATTAGATTCTCAGGAAGTCATTTACTTTCTTCATGATATAGATAGAAAATAAGACAGAGTAGGCTGTTTTAGAATATGCAACACTTTGGGAGCCTCAAATTCATATCATAAGGTTATTGTGCTTTAATTATATGGTAGGTAGCTCCTGATAAGGTTCCCAATAATCTCTACCACCAGACATCCATGCCTGTGGGCTAGACCTAGTAATTTGCTTCTAACAGATAGAGAGTGGTAAAAAATGGAATGCCACCTGCTAAGTAGGTGAGGAAAGAAGGTAACATTTACCTTATTGGCACTTCTTTCCTACAACATCTTAGCTTGTACACATTGATAGGCAAGATGACATATGAGAAAAATACCTACACGGGATGGAACTAAGGTTGGTCTCCCCCCAACAGATGGAACCTGAACTCCTCAATCTAACAGCCTGTGAGGAACTGAATCCTGCCAATGACCACTTGGGTGAACTTAACAGTGAACTCTTGAATCTCTCGGTCTAATTACAAAAGTATATATTTTTTAAAAAAGTAAACCTTTCCCTTGTAATGCCTTGAGATGATTACAGGCCTAGTGGATATCTTTTATAAAATTGGGGATTGTACCTAGGGGTATTCTACCACTGAACTACATCCTCAGCTCTTGTTTATTTTTATTTATTTTGGTACTGGAGACTGAACCCAGGGACATTCTGACTACAAGCTACACCCCAGTTCTTTTTGTTTATTATTAGTTTCGAAACAGGGTTTTGCTAGGTTGTTCAGAGTCTCACTAGGTTGCTGAGGTTGTCCTTGAACCTGGGATCCTCCTGTCTCAGCCTCCCAAGTATTGGGATTACAGACATGCACCACCACACCTGGCTTATTTTTCATTTTGAAACAGGGTCTCTATATAAGTTGCTGAGTCTGGCCTCAAACTTACGATCCCCCTGTCTCAGCCTCCCAAGTATTGGGATTGCAAGTATACACCACCATGCAGGCTCCAGTTGGTATCTTGGTAGCAGTCTGTGAGAAACTCTGAATAGAGAACCCAAGTAGGCAAACAGTTCTCTGATTCCTTAACTGCAGAAACTTTGAGATTGAGATTTTTTTTTTTTTTTTTTGCGGTACTGGGGATTGAACTCAGGGGCGTTCTACCTCCAAGCTACACCCCCAGCCCTATTTTTTATTCTTATTTTGAAATCCGGTCTCAGCCTCCCGAATGAGAAATGTTGTTTCAAGCTGGGCGTGGTGGCGCACACTTGTAATCCCAGCATTTGGGAGGCTGAGACCGGAGGATCCGGGTTCGAGGTGCCTCAGCTACCTAGTGAGGCACTCCGAAACTTAGTGAGACCTGGTTTCAAAATAAAGAATAAAAAATAGGGCTGGGGGTATAGCTCGGAGGTAGAACGCCCCTGAGTTCAATCCCCAGTACCGCAAAAAAAAAAAAAAAAAAAAAAAAAATAGGGCTGGGGGTGTAGCTCAGAGGTAGAACGCCCCTGAGATCAATCTCCAGTACCACAAAAAAAAAATTAAAAATTTAAAAAAAAAGAAAAATGTTTCAGGCCACTAAATTTTGGGATAATTTGCTATTTATTATGTAGAAATAAATGACATCACTACTTTTAGTTTGTGTGTGTGTGTATGGTACTGGGGATAGAACCCAGGAGTATTCTATCTCTAAGCTAACCTCCAGCCCTATTTTATTTTATTTTTAAATTTTGAAACATGGCCTAAATTGCAAAGGGCCTAAGTTGCTGAGGCTGTCCTTGAACCTGTAATCCTCCTGTCTTATCTCCCAAGTATTGGGATTACAGACATGTACCACCATGCCCAGCTAATACTTTTACTTTTTAAAAAGACTCATGGACAGAAGAATTGAAATAAAGTTAACTTATCAGAACAAAGTAAGCCTTATTTTTCTTAAAAACAACAACAACAACAAAACTTTTTTTTTTTTTTTTCAGTACTAGAGATTGAACTCAGGAGTGCTCTACTACTTAGTTACATCTCCAGCTCTTTTTATTTTATTTGAGACAAGGTCTCACTAATTTGCTCAGACTGGCCTCGAATTTGTGATCCTTTTGCCTCAGCCTCCTGAGTAGCTGGACTTGCAGGTGTGTGCCACCACACCTGGCAAGGTACACCTAATTGTTGATAATTATGTCAATATTCCAGTTACAAGAATTTGCCTTTCCCAGTATGGTTTTCTCATGTCACAGAAAAACACTGGCATGTATTGATACAGAGTGCTCCATTTCAAGACAAAAGAATGAAAAATCAAACTGCTTCTTCATTGATTGACTTACTCCAAAGGACACTCATTTCCCAGCCTATGTTCCACAATATCAGTAACTAGTTTCCTAACTAGCTGAGAAATTTTCACTTCATTTATCATTTTGAATTAAGGCCTAGCAGGTTACTATTAAATCCAAACAAAACAAGTACAAATGTCACATGAGAAGAATAGTGCCTGCACTTCATTCACTAACAGATAAACTCAACTAGTTTATTGGATTAGACAATTAGAAGGTAACTAAACTCTAAGAGTCTGAAAGTCTGGAAAGTTGTGTTGCTGTTAAATATTTTTTAAAATTCCCAAGAAAGCTGGGCGTGGTGGCGCACGCTTGTAATCCCAGCATTTGGGATGCTGAGACAGGAGGATCCAGGTTCTTGGCCAGCCTCAGCTACCTAGTGAGGCCCTCCACAACTTAGGGAGACCCTGTTTCAAAATAAAGAATAAAAAATAGGGCTGCGGGTATAGCCTGGAGGTAGAATGCCCGAGTTCAATCCCTAGTACCGAAAAAACAAAAACAAAAAATTCCCAAGAAGTAGGGCTGCCACACCAGGTGTATAGGACAAGCATAAAAGGACAAAATTAGTTTTCAAGAAACATTCTTGAGTGTTCTGTTCACTTTTAATCACTTAATTAATTAATTAGTTTTGTGGTACTGAGGATTGGACAGTGGAGCAGTCAGCCTCTGACCTACATCCACAGCCCTATTTTATTTTTTTCTTTTGGAAAAGGGTCTCACTAAGTTGCTGAGGCTGGCCAGGAACCTGTGACCCTCCTGTCTCAGCCTCCAAGCACTGGGATTACAAGTGTGTACCACCACACCTGGTTTCTGTTCACTTTAAAAATTACCCTCTGCACCTACCAGGGAATCTAGAAGTCACTGGCTGCTAAGTACTTATTTACTCATATGTGCCAGGAATTGAGACTATGAAACGGCACTATACAATGAAAAGTGACGTGCTTTAGGAAATGCAAAAATAATAATAATGTGCCATAGGAATTCAGAGGTTGAGTGGACAAGGAGGAGCAGCGAAGAAGCTGGGCGTCTGCAAAAGCTGTCCATACACCCTCTTAAAAACCACTGACCTCACTTCTTTCCAGATCTTACAAGTCACCTTTTCAAACAGGCCTTTCCTATAGCCCTGGCTAAAATCAACCTCTGCTTTGCACTAGCTGACTTCGTTCACAGCACGTGCCACCCTCTGTGACTGTTCAGCTCACTTAGTTTTCTCTACTTTCCCCATTCCGCTTCACAGTGGCAGAAACAAGCCTGCGCGGTATATTCACACAATATTTATATACATTGTGTGCGCCACAGGTATATCCAGGTGGAGTGTCTGAATCTAACAATACGGAACTAGAGTCAAAAGAGGGTCCTGGTGCACAGATGGAAGAAAGCTGGGTGTCCAGTCATGGATTGCAGCCACAGCCCTTCCCCGGAGGAGCCAGGCCATCTTTGCACGTGGTGCCCGGAGGACCCGCGGGACCCTCAGCAGCTGGACGCCCTTTGTCGCGGGCCGGGCGCACCCTGCCCCCTTGGCCGCACTTCCGGATCCCGCCCACCGGGTCCCGCGGAGCTCGCGGGGTGCCCGATTCCGGACCGTTAACCGCCCACGGCAGGGAGCGCCCGCGCCAACGCCCCGGCCCTCGGCCGCCCCGCCCCCGCCGCGGTCACCCCATTCATCCCGCGGCCGCACCCACCAATCGGCGTGCACCAACGCCGCCGCATCGGGCGATGGGGCGGGGCCTGGCGGGGCGCGCGCTCGCCCCCTCCCCGCCTCAGCTCGCGCCCGCGCCCGCGCCGGGGTTATTTCCGGGCATTGACCTGACCGAGTCCCGGCGCTGACCCCGCCCGGGGACTTGCTGGCCGCGTGGAGGTGGCGCGGAGCTGCGCGGTGCAGGCCGCCGAGCCCGGGGATCCGAGGGTGGCAGCGGCCTTGCCTCCTGGTCGCTCCCTGCCCTCCGGAGCCGGAGCCCAAGGAGTCCGGACCCGGGACCACCCGGGATTTGGGTGCAGCGGCGTGGGACCGGAGAAAAGAGAGGGAGAGATGGCACTCGGGGGCAGCTCAGGCCACGCCTGGGAAAGGCCTCGGAGAGCAGAGCAGCCTGACATCGTTACTCATCCGCCAGTCGTTTTAATAATCTGTGAATTCGCCTGGCATTATAGACTTTGTTAATGCCTGTCCAGTAAAAGGCTGCTCGTGCCCCAGTTAACATTATATTCGCCATGTGTAAACTCACAAATTGTGAGTGATGTTGAAAATGTTTCTCTTGGTATAATCATAAATGGGATTTATTATTTTTCTTCTGAGATTATCTTCCGTAAAGTCTCACTCACCAGGGAGGATAAGAAGTAGAAACCTAGTGGCTTTTCTGTTGCCGCCCTTCCCCCTCCCTGCCTCCCTCTGTGGGGGAACCTTAAAGGCACAGAAAACAGCTGGCTCATAAACTGCTGCAAGGTATTTTCGCTTCTCATTGAATCCTCCTGACCGGTCTGTAAGGGTAGGTGTCAGCACCAGTTTAAATGACAACGGCTCAGAAATTAATCAGGACAAGGCTGTAGTTCCTAAATAACCAAGTGAGGGCCTTTTCCAAAGGGATCATGAAATTTCAGTCCACAGCAAGTTGGAAGGTGAAAGGGAATCTGATATTCGGGGCGTCCTTTAGCTTAGGTCTCTGGCATGTGGCACTTCTTGGAGGCAGATTTGTGTTTCTTGACAATTCTGTTCTCAGTTTCCATGCCAGAATTTTGCAGGTTAGAAGGAGAATACCTTGAGGCTCTCAAATACCAGGTTGCTGTCTTTCATAACCCCACTGGACCTAAAACAAAACTCCTTTTAGTTCAGTGTTGCCAGCCTGAATACTAGAGGGCTGCCCAGGGCTTGCTCTGGGACTTCAGTCTTTGTGGCAGGCAGTGGACAGAGGACTGAGATTAAAGACAGTTAATCAAGTTACAGAATGCTTGCTTTTTTTTTTTTTTTTTTTTTTTTTTACAGGGCAGTAGCAAATTATGATCAGACTTTTACTTCAATGTGGCTTAACAAATGAACAGATGAACCTCTGTGTTCCAGGCCCCAGGCACACAAAGATAGGTAAGAAGCCCTTTCTGCCCGCTGGGACAGATTATAGTTGGGGTGAAGTGCGTCAGTGGGGACAGTTCTATGTATAACTAGTTAATGAAATGATCATAGATAAGTACAAGGCAAGAATTATGGTGGTTGCAATGACCTTTGACAGAGAGATGGAGGTCAAAACTAAGAGGAAAGGGGAGGCCCTAAACTGAGGAGTTAGGACTTTTCTTCATCAAGCCTTTAAAAAGAAATGCCAAACTGGGTGTGGTGGCATAGTACACCTATATTCCCAGTACTGGGGAGGCTGAGACAGGGGGATCTGAGGTCCAAGGCCAGCCTCAGCAATTTAGTGAAGCCCTCAGCTATTTAGTGAGACTGTGTTTCCAAATAAAAAATAAAATAGGGCAGGGGTTTAGCTCAGAGGTAGAATGCCCCTGGGTTCAATCCCCAGTATAAAAAAAGAAAGAAAATAAAAGAAAGAGAAAGAGAAAGGAAGACCAGCCAACATTCATAGACATCCTGTAATAAAATTTCCCATCACACTTGGTACAAAATCCCAAATCCTTTCTATAGCATTAAGGTCTGCGTGAGCTGGGTCCAAGGAACACTGTACACCAGTGTCATGGTATTCACCTGTTTCTCAGAGGGAAGAATTCTTCTCACTTCAGGCCTGTTACACATGCTGTCCTCTGAGCCTTTTCTCAGTTTATCCATCCTTTTGTCTTAGCTTCAAGTTGCTTCCTCTGAGCTTTCCTTCTAAATAAGGCGCACTATTACAACGTTCATCGCATCCTTCACTTTTTTCCCAGCATGTTTTTATCAAAATGTACAAGATACTGTTGTATGTGTTACTACTGGTTATCTCTTTCATATCTGCCTGCCCTATGATCACAGTCTTCCCCAATAGGGCTCATAACAATTTATAATATATACTGTATTTGTCAGCGTTTATGTTGGTGATCCCACCTGGTTTTGTGCTCCACGAAAACATGATTTTGTTTCCCATTCTCTCCAGTGCTTAGCACAATGTTTGACATCAATGCTCAATAAATATTTGTCAAATTAATGTCTAGGATCAGTCAGTCCAGGGTCCTGTTGAGTAGCAGTGAGACAGGCTGAGCTGGGCGGAATGGAGCCAGATTGGGTCAGAGAGAGGCATTTTTACCCAGTGTGTTAGATTTGCACTGTTCTGTGCCAAGCATGGTGGCACGGTGGTAATCCCAGCTACTCAGGCGGCTGAGGCAGGAGGATCATCAATTTAAGGCCAGTCTTGGCAATATAACCCTGCCTCAAAATAAAAATGGCTGGAGATGTAGCTCAGTGGTAGAGCACTTGCCTGGCATGAGCGAGTTCCTGGATTCAATCCTCAGTACCACAAAAATTAATTAAATAAATTTAACATTATTATACAAAATCACCTTTAGGTTATGTGCACAAGGTGTATATGAGACATAAGTGAAAGTCATGCTCTGTGCTGAAGCCATTAGCGCTTGTGACTTACTGAGCCCTTGCAATGTGGCGAGGGTGACTGAGGTACTCACTTTTACATTCTATTTAATTTTAATCAATTTACATGCTCTAAAGTATGCTTGGAACAACTTGGATATGTGAATCTACTTTTCCAATTATACATTTTATGGGATCTAAATATAGATCAAGTATTTCTGGTGGAAATTAGCATCCAAATTGAGAAGCACTATAAAATAAATGCACTGATTTGAAAACTTATACCAAAAAAAGTAAAATGTCTCACTTTTTTCTACTGATTACATATTGAACTGGTAGTATTTTGAGTATATTGGTTTTAGTAAAATATATTGTTATAACTCGTTTTATTTATTCTAGATAAATATCCAGAAGAACTGATAGCAAAGACACAAATTTTTCTACGTCAAGGTTCTTCACAGAAGTGGAAAGGTGCTAACATCCAAGTGTCCATCAACAAATAAACAGATAAACAGAATATGGTATAAACAAGCCTGGCATGGTGGTACACACCTGTAATCCCAGTACAGGGGAGGCTGAAACAGGAGAATCACAGGTTCAAAGCTAGCCTCTGCAACTTAGGCTGTCAGCAACTTAACGAGACCCTGTTTCAAAATTAAAAAAATAAAATAGGGCTGGGAGCGTAGCGCAGAGGTACAATGCCCCTGGGTTCAAGCCCCAGCACCACAATAAATATCTATGATATTTTGATACAGGTTAAGTATTTCTTATCCAAAATGCTTGGGGCCAGAAATGTTTCAGAGTTTGTAATTTTTTTTTTTTTTTTTTTGCAGAGGTGTGAGGGGCTGGAATATATGCAAATACATGAGCTATCTTGGGCATGGGACCCAAGTCTAAACATGAAGTTCACTTATGTTTTATATACACCGTTTACATGTAACCTAAAGGTAATTTTGTATAATTGATTAATTAGCAATATTTTGTGGTACCAGGGATTGAATCCAGGGTCGTATACATGCTAAGTAAGTGCTCTACCACTGAGCTATATCTCCAGTCCTTTTTATTGTAAGATGGGATCTCACTGTGTAACCAAGGCTGGCCTCAAACTGTGATCCTTCTGCCTCAGCCTCCTAAGTAGCTGGGATGACAGGCACAGGCCACTGCATTCAGCGTTTATACAATAATGTTTTAAATAATTTTGTGGATAAAAACAAAGTTTCATGGTGTGGAATTTTCCATTTGTGTCATATCAGTACTCAAAAAGTTTCTGATTTTGGAGCATTTAAGATTTTGGATTTTCAGGTGAGGGATGCTCAACCTATACGAACTATAACATGGATGAACCTGAAAAATATAGTAAGAGAATCAGATGTGAAGGGATGCATATTTTTATGATTCCACTTATATGAGGTACCTAGGAAAGGCAAATTCATGGAAATGGGAAAAAGGAGGATGGTTCCCAGGGGCTGGGAAAAGGAGGGGACGAAGAGTTAGTATTTAATGGTATAGAGTTTTTACTTGGGATATGATGTTTCTGGAAAAGGGGAGTGGGAATGGTTGAGTAACATTATGAATGGTACTTAACACCACTAAACTGTGCACTTAAAAATGGTTAAAATGGAGCCGGGCGTGGTGGTGCATGCTTGTAATCCCAGCATTTGGGAGGCTGAGCCCGGAGGATCCGGGTTTGCGGCCAGCCTCAGCTACCTAGTGAGGCACTCCGCAACTTAGTGAGACTCGGTTTCAAAATAAAGAATAAAAAAAATAGGGCTGGGGGTGTAGCTCGGAGGTAGAATGCCCCTGAACTCAATCCCCAGTACTGCAAAAAAAAAAAAAAAATGGTTAAAATGAAAGATTTGTATTATGTATATTTTGCCACAATAACAAAGTCTAAAAATTAATTTTACTCATTTCCTTTTACTACACTTTTTTTTTTTTTTTTGCAGTACTGGGGATTGAACCCAGGGGCATTCTACCTCTGAGCTATACCCCTAGTCCCATTTTTCTTTTTTTTTTTTCGGTATTGGGGATTTGTGGGGAAAGATCCCCAGAGAGAAGGCGGTAGCCCCGCCCGACAGAAAGGGAAAAAATGCATCAAAGATGGCGCAGAGGGGAAGTAGCAAGGGTGGAGGCCTAAGAGTGTTTACCAGAGACTAGGATTGGACGAGGGATGTCTCCTCAGCGTGATCAAGACATTGATAGGTCTCTGGTAGTGTGATCAGCGCGTGATCAGCTTTTGGACTGGGCCAAAGAGGCATGACCAAGATGACATTTACCCTGATTGGCCCTGCAAGGAGACACTCCTATCACTCTGCTCTATATAACTCTTTGCCCCTCACGTAATAAACGGATGAGTCCTCTGATGCTCAGTCCCCGCCGTGTGTTCATTGCTGCGTGACCTTCCTTTTCCGAGGGGAACCCCCTTTCGGGGTAGACGCTCCAGGGAGATTGGGGTAGGGGCCCCCTTCGTCGAGAGGACCCCACAGGGATTGAACTCAGGGACATTGTACCTCTAAGCTACACCCCCAGCCCTATTTTTTATTCTTTCTTTTGAAACAGGGTCTCACTAAGTTGCAGAGGGCCTCACTAAGTAGCTGAGGCTGGCCACAAACCCGGATCCTCCTGTCTCAGCCTCCCAAGTACTGGGATTACAAGCGTGCACCACCATGCCCAGCTCCTTTTACTTTTTAAAAGTGTGGCTACTAGCAAAATTTAAATTATAGATGTAGTTTTCCACTTGGGGCTGGCAGAAGGGCTCCTACAAAGGATAGCAAGAAGGGCCATTCTGCCACTGAGGAGGTAGTGAACACACCATCGGCATTCACAAGGGTGTGCATGGAGTTGACTTCAAGAAGTGTGCCCCTCCAGCACTAAGAGGGATACGGAAATTTGCGATGGAGGTAATGGGGATAGTCCAGATGTGTGTATTAACAGCTGGCTCAACAAAGCTGTCTGGTGTAGAGAAGTAAGGGAATATCACATACGGTGTCATGTGTAGTTCAAAACAAACAAACCCAGTATGTAGGTACCGGTTTGCAATCCCAGTACTGGGGAGGCTGAGATAGGAGGATTGTAGGTTTGAGGAAATTTAATGAACCTGTGTCTCAAAAGAGGGCTGGTGATGTATTCGCTTAGTGATAGAAGACCTTTGAATTCTATCCCCAGTACCATAAAAAACAAACCGACAAAACATAATGAGGCTGGAGATTAGCCTTACAGACTCTGTAAATTGGTTATCTACATACCAGTCACCACCTTAAAAAATCTAGTTAATGTAAGAACTCACCACTGTTGATTGTCAAATAAAGTTCCAAACCCACACAAATAAGTAAGCAAATAAAAATGTGACTTTCTCATTACATTCCTACTGGACAGCACAGGGTTAGACCTTGGGAACCTTCGGAGGATGAGTAAACTCCCGTGTGAAGCTGTCGTCAATGTTGCAGCACCACAGAGATTGCTTGATAGGAGAGCAGGAGGGTAGTGGACTATTATGAACCCATGACTTTGGGATTTGGTCAAATATGTTATGTATAAAGTGGCACACAAAATCCTGGCATGGTGGCACATGCTTCTAATCTCAGTACTTGGGAGGCTGAAACAGGCATATCCCAGGTTCAAAGCCAGCCTCAGCAGTTTAGTGAGACCCTGTTTCCAAATAAAAAAAATAAAATAGGTCTGGGGCTGTAGTCCAGAGGTAGAAGACCCCTAGGTTCCATCGCCAGTATCACACACACACACACTAAATAAATAAATGAATGAATAAATAAATAAATTCATACACACATACATACGTACACACACACATACATACAATACAATGGCACACAAGGGAAAACCGGGTGGGTGGAGGAAAGCACAGTAGGATTCAATGTGAGAAGGGCCTTCCTGTGGCTTATGAGCGAATCCGATAAGAGACACTGTTTTCTCTCCTGTAATGGGATAACTTGGCATGAAGCCCAGTGTGATGTTCCTTATTTGTTGTGGGATCATATGCATGAAAGAGCTCTCTCATCTGAGCTGAGAGGCACAGGTAAGGTGTCAGGGAAGGTTAATCACCAACATGAGATTCTTCAGTAGGTTCATGGTGATACTTCCCATCTGCTCTGTTTTTCCACAGAGAAACTCTAGTTTTGGGAATAATAATAATGATAATAATAATAATAATAATAATAGACATTTTACCTCTGAACTACACCCCCAACCCCCTATTTTTTTTTTCATTTTTTTGTAGGGAAACAGGGTTTCGCTAAGTTGCTGAGGGTGTCCTTGAATTTTCAATCCTCCTGTCTCAGCCTCTCAAATATTGGGATTACAGGAGGGTACCACCATGCCCAGTTTTTTTTTTTTTTTTTTTTTTTTTTTTTTTTTTTTTTTTTTTTTTTTTTTTTTTTTTTTTTTTTTTTTTTTTTCTGTCATTCATGTAAAACTATTGGAAAGAGTGTCTATTATGAGGGCCTGATCCCTCAGCAATGGAAACATACTCCTCCAAAATTGCGCCATCAACCATCACCTGACATCATCAATTAAGAATATCACTCTTAGCCGGGCGTGGTGGCCCACGCTTGTAATCCCAGCATTCAGGAGGCTGAGACCAGAGGATCCAGGTTTGAGGCCAGCCTCAGCTACCTAGTGAGGCTCTCTGCAACTTAGTGAAACTCGGTTTCAAAATAAAGAATAAAAAAATAGGGCTGGGGGTATAGCTCGGAGGTAGAATGCCCCTGAGTTCAATCCCCGGTACCGCGAAAAAAAAAAAAAAGAATATCACTCTTCTATCTGTAAAGTTTCCATCCACCCAGAAGCTGGGCAAGTACTCACCCAAATTTCAGAATGTGGGGAAGTTTTTCTTCCTATCTATCATCTATCTGTCATCTTTACTGCTGTTTTTAGATTAGTTAAGTGTAGCTCAGTTTCTTTTAAAGATATGTGTTAGGCCTAACACCATCTCTCAGTCCAAGTTTTCTAATAGTCATCAAAACCCAGTTCCTACCAGGCCCGTGGCACATGGCTATAATTCCAGTGCTTGGGAGGCTGAGACAGGAGGATTGCAGGTTCTAGGACAATCTTAGCAAATTAGTGAGGCCCTGCTTCAAAAATTTTAAAAACGGGGTGGGAGGGGGAATGGGGTATAGCTCAGAAGTAGAATGCTCCTGGGTTCCATCTCTGGTACCAAAACAAACAATCCCAAATCCAGTTTCTATACCAACCTATCTATATTATTGTTGCTTGACTAGGATGAGGAAAGTATATATTTAATACCACCTAAATTCCTACATCCTGTCCCTGGGTGATTGAATAGCTTCCTTCCTTCCTTCCTTCCTTCCTTCCTTCCTTCCTTCCTTCCTTCCTCCCTCCCTCCCTCCTTCCTTCCCTCCCTCCCTTCATTCCCTCCCTTTCCTCTTTCCTCTCTCCCTCTCTCTCTTTCTTCCCTTCTCTATTTACTTATTTATTTATACTAGGGATTAAACTCTGTGACATTCTGCTGATGAGCTGCAGCCCAAGCCCTTTTTGTCTTTTATTTTGAGATAAGCTAAGTTGCTGAGGGTCATTTCAAACCCGCAATCCTCCAGTCTCAGCCTCCCAAGTACTGGGATTACAGGAGTGTGCCACCATGCCCAGATGAGTAGTGTCTTTGATGGGACTTGATCTGGAGCTCCTAGTGTGATGATCAGGCCTTTGCATTGTGCTTCTGAGTATCACAAGTCATTGAGCTGCTGGAGTAAATTGTTCCTTTTTTGTCATTTCTGAGAAGACAGCTGTTTCTGTGCTCCACTGTATTTATGGCATCCTGTGGCTATGTTTGTTCATGACAGAGTAGGAATTAGAGGTAGTTATCTATAAAAACAGGTGGAAGATCCACTTTGGCCTGAATCTCTTAGATAACAATAGGTTTAATTTGGTAATGGTTTTAGCATCCACTGCTTCTCACTTTAAGGGAAAATAGGAGTATTACACGAATTCTCAGGGTAATACCTGAGGAAGAAAGGCACACCTGTTAAATGCTTTCATTGCCCAAGATTAGTTAAGATTTGGCTCCAAACGGGGGAGTGTTACAAATCACTATTTTAGAAGTTAACAAGTTGTTTGATTCATTCCTTCATAATTATAATGCCAAATAATGCATCTCAGCTAAAGTTAGTAAGGTATCAAAAGATGCCTACTCCTTGAATCTAGGAAGATGTAGGTCAGACACATGTCAAAGGGTTTTGATCTTTGGGAGTGTTTTGGACAACCTCAGTGGTATTATATGTATGCAGTCATAATGTCTGCTCACTAAATTATCACAATATAAGCACTTCTGGATTCTAAATTTGTGGTAGTAGTTGCTGTAATTGTGGGCTTTTTAATGAGAGAGATTAATTATAGCTTTGAATTGTGTCTGTCCTTTTACCTGTTGAAAAATCTAAGCTATTTTCATAAAGCCAAATAAGAATTTACTCACATTTAGGAAGGTTATATGTATCTAGAAATTTGTCAATTTCTTCTAGATCTTTCATTTTGTTGGAGTATAGTTTTTCAAAATAGTTTCTGATGATCCTCTGTATTTCCATACTGTCAGTGGTAGTATCACCATTTTCATCTCTTATTTTGGTAATTTGGGTTAATTCTCTCTTTCTTTTGGTTAGGTTGGCCAATGGTTTATCTATCTTGTTTATTTTTTCAAGAAACCAGCTTTTGGTTTTGTTGATTTTCTGTTATCTTTTTATTCTCTACTTCATTAATTTCTGCTCTGATTTTCATAATTTCCTGTCTTCTACTAGCTTTGGGGTTGGACTGTTCTTGTTTTTGGAGTGCTTTGAGCTGTGTCATTAGGTTATTTATTTAGTGATTTTCTGTTCTTCTTATGTGGGCACTCAGTGCTATAAATTTTCCTCTTAGTACTGCCTTCAAAGTATCCCACAGATTTTGATATGTTGTGTCTCTGTTTTCATTGGTTTCTAGGAATTTTTTAATTTCTCCCCTTACTTCTTCTGTGACCCAATCTTCATTCAGCAATGTGGTGTTCAGTCTCCGTGTGTTTACATGGTTACTCTGGGTCTTCTTAGAGTTGATTTCTAGTTTCACTCCATTGTGGTCTGAAAAGATGCAGGGAATTATGTTACATTTTTTTAATTTTCCAGTGCTCGATTTGTGGCCCAGAATGTGGTCTATTTTGGAGAAGTTTCCATTTGCAGCTGAGAAAAATGTGAATTCAGCTGTAGTTGGGTGAAAGAGTCTATATGTGTCTAATAGGTTCATTTGGTTTATGGTATTCTTTAGGTCTGAGGGTTCTCTACTGACCTTTTGTTTAGAAGATAGGTCTATGGAAACAGCCAAGATGTCCATCAACAGATGAATGGATTACAAAACTATGGGATACGTACACAATGGAATTTTACTCAGCCATAAAGAAGAACAAAATCATGTTATTTGCTGGCAAATGGATGCAACTGGAAAACATTATGTTAAGTGAGATTAGCCAGTCACAAAGAGTAAAAAAGCATATGTTCTCCCTAATCTGTGGATGCTAGGGAGAAGATGGGGCATAAGAGGGTCTCCAGATGAAAAAGGAGAAACCCTTGATAAGCCAAGAAGTTGACTTAACCGAAGGGGATGGACGGGGGTGGGGGTGGGGAGGGAGGCACCCTAATGCACATGATGTACTTTCACAAATATATCAAGGTAAATCACTAAACTGAACTTGAGAAGGAGGGAGGGTGAGGGAGTGGGGTGGGAATTGGGGAAGGGGTTAAATGAGAAATGTGTGCATGTATGCCTTTATCAGCTTGTACCTAACAAAGATGTAAAGATGTATGATTACAATGCACCAATTATTATATAAAAATAATAAAAATAAATAAATAAATAAAAGAATTTACTCACATTAATTAAAAGCCTTACTTGTTCTGAAAGAATACGGATTTTTAAAATCATCTAAGACAGCATCTAGCCCTCAAAATATAAAGAAGACAACAATTCACTCTCAATAGTTAACTGTAAGATTTTCCATGCTATGTCATCTTTTAAAAAATATCAGGCATGAGCCTGGCATGGTGGTGCACGCTTGTAATCTCAGCATTTGGGAGGCTGAGACCGAAGGATCCGGGTTCGCGGTCAGCCTCAGCTATCTAGTGAGGCACTCGGCAATTTAGTGAGACCCTGTTTCAAAATAAAGAATAAACAATAGGGCAATAGGGCTGGGGATGTGTGTGTATATATATATATATATATATATATATATATATATATATATATATGTATATATATATGGTGGCACATGCCTGTAATCCCATTACTTGGTAGGCTGAGGCAGAAGGATCACAGGTTCAAGGACATCAGCAAGTAGTGAGCCTCTCATCAACCTAGTGAGACCCTGTTTCAAAATAAAAATAAAATAGGGCTAGGGATGTAGCTGAGAGGTAAAATATCTCTGGGTTCAACCCACAGTACCACACACAAAAATAAAATAAAATAAAAAATGTCCATTAAGTGATAGTACCACAACCATTGCTTCAGCCATTGGTGCTCTATGCAAATTTTTAGGTCTTGAGCCAAATATAATAAAAAACACTGGGGGTAGACTGAAAAACTTCACTAAATAAGTTCTCTGCTTTACGAAGAGTAAAGCCTGAGGTTCAAGGACAGTAGGAGTCTTAGCCGCTCTTCTACTGCTGGGCAGACAAGTTGCCATTTCCACTATTGAAAATAATGTTGCAGCCAGGCGTGGTGGCGCACGCTTGTAATCCCAGCATTCGGGAGGCTGAGACCGGAGGATCCGGGTTCGCGGCCAGCCTCAGCTACCTAGTGAGGCACTCCGCAACTTAGTGAGACTCGGTTTCAAAATAAAGAATAAAAAAAAAATAGGGCTGGGGGTGTAGCTCGGAGGTAGAATGCCCCTGAGTTCAATCCCCAGTACCGC
>PVLC010006345.1:0-70031 GCA_004027655.1 Graphiurus murinus | reverse complement strand
TTTTTTTTTTTTTTTTTTTTTGGTACTGGGGATTGAACACGGGGTCATTCTACCTCTGAATTATACCCCCCAGCCCTCTTTTATCATTTTGTTTTGTTTTGTTTTGAAACAAGGTCTAAGTTGCTGAGGCTGGTGTTAAACCTGTAGTCCTCCAGTCCCAGCCTCCCAAGAACTGGAATTATAGGTGTTCGCCACCAGCTCCCAACTCCGTTTTAAGTTGACCTATAATGAATGTACCTAGTTATAGGGTGCTGCATGATATTTTAATACAGGTTGCAAGAATATACATAGAAATGGGTTGTAACAGGCCAGATTCTGAAGATGACCCATCCCCCACCCAATGTCATCCCCTGGTAATTCATTCAAACACTACAGATATTGCCTTCAAGGGATCTTAGAGATGTAATTAAACAGTACAGATATTGCCTTCAAGGGATCTTAGCGATGTAATTAAAGCCCCAAGTACCAGGTAAGTTAACCTTCAGGCAGAGATGAATCGAGTCATAGGAGCCCTCCACTGAGAGATTTTCTCTGTCTAGTAACAGAAGTCAGGGATTTGTAGCATAGGAAATTTCCAATGCATCTTCGCTGGCCTGAAAATTGAGGGGACCGCGTGGTGAGGAAGGCAGGTGGCCTCCCAACGCAGAAAACAGCTGCCTGCCGACACCCAGAAAGCAAACAGGGACCTCAGTTCTACAACTGCAAGACACCGGATTCTGCTGGCAGCAGAAATGAACTTGGGAGAGGACGCTGAGCTTCGGATGAACACACAGCCAGACATCGTAACCTCAGCTGAAACCGAGCATGCAACCACTCCACGCCAGAGTACTGGCCTGTGTAACTGTGAGCTAATGGGATTTTTTAAAACAGCTTTTGCATATTTGACTTACTATAAAATTCACAATTTAAAGTGTATAACTCAGTGGTTTTCAGTATATAGAGATGTG
The DNA here is from genome assembly GCA_004027655.1 of Graphiurus murinus. Taxonomy (NCBI): domain Eukaryota; kingdom Metazoa; phylum Chordata; class Mammalia; order Rodentia; family Gliridae; genus Graphiurus; species Graphiurus murinus. The sequence continues at coordinate 69,084 of PVLC010006345.1, read as the reverse complement.
CAACCATCACCACATCTAATTTCAGAATATTTCTTTCATTTCCCCAAAGTAAATTCCACACCTTGTAGGAGTCACTCTTCATTCTCCCTGCCCCTGGGGTCCCAAAACCACAAACTAGTTTCTGTTTCCATGGATTCAACTGTTCTGGATATTTACATAAATGGAATATATTTGGTTGGTTGTGCTTAGCAATATTTTTTCCAAAATCCATCCATATGTTGTGTATGTAATCAGCATTTCATTGCAGTTATGGCTGAATAATATTGTAATATAACATAATTAATTGTAATATAATTATAATTATACTATTATATCACATATGATACATGACATATCGCCCAAATATACCACATTTGTTTATCCATTTATTAATTAATGGACATTTGTGGTTTTTATTTTTCATTCTTTAGCAGTTATAAACAATGCTGCTATTAACTTTGTGTGGAAGTTTTTCTATGAGCACAGGTTTTCAGTTCTCTTGGATATATACCTTGAGTGGAATTGCTTGATCAAATAGTAATTCTATGTTTAACTTTTTTCCCTTGAAACAGGGTTTCACTATGTTGCCCAGGCTTTTTGCAAACTCCTGGGTTCCAGCAATCCTCCTGCCTCAGCTTCCCAAGTAGCTAGGATTACAGTGGTGTGCCAACCATGCCCAGCTTATATTTTAGCATTGTGAGGAGCTGTCAAACTGTTTTCTGAAATGGCTGCACCATTTTACAATCCCCTTAACAGTGCATCCGGGTGCAGCCTGTCCCAGTACTGAGGTGGCAGAGACAGGAGGATTGCAAGTTCGAGACCAGACTCAGCAATTTAGCAAGACAATGAAGGAATCACTTCCTTTGACATTATGCACCCATGTGAGAATACCAATGCCAACTCAATACCCTGTATAGGGAAGGGGGCAGTGGGGAGGGAGCCGTCACTGTCATTATAAACTGCATTATGATGTGAGATTGTCATGTACCAACAGAAGTATTAAAATTTTTTGAAAGGGCTGTGGATGAACCCCTGGGTTCAATCCCTAGTTTCCAAAACAACAAAAACAATATATAAGTGTTTTCAATTTCCCCACATCCTTGCCAATACTTGTCAATGTCCATCTTTTGCATTTTAGGCATCCTAATGGGTATGAAATGGCATCTCATAGTGGTTTTGATTGGCATCTTCCTAATGACTAATGATGTTGAGCAACTTTTAATGGGCTCACCGTCCATTTGTGTATCTTTTTTTCAGAGAAATGTTCTGCTCTAATACGTTTTCCAATTTTTAATGGGGTATTGGTCTTTTTTATTACTGAGTTGTAGTAATTCTTTATATAGTCGAGAGTAGTCCCTTATCAGGAATATAATTTGCAATTTTTTTCACCCTTTCTGTAGTTGTCTTTTCACTTTTGTCCTTTGAAACATGATTTTTTTAAAATTTTCTTGAAGTCCAATTTATCTATTTATTTCTTTTCTTACTGGTGCTTTTAGTGTTATACAGAAGAAACTGCCTAATCAATAGCCACAAAGATTTAGACCTATTTTCTTGTAAGCTGTGTTTAAGTGTTTGATCTGTTTTTACTTAACATTTGTATATGGTGTGAAGAGTCCAAATTCATTCTTTTGCATGTACATATAGCCAGTTGTCCCAACAACATTTGTTTGACTTTTCATTTCTTCATTGACTTGTCTTGGCACCCATGTCAAAACTCAGTTGACTATAAATGTAACAGTCTACTTCTGGACTCTTAACTATCCCACTGATATATATCTGTCCTTATGCTGGTATCACACAGTCTTGGTTACTGTAGCTTTGTAGTAAGTTTTTAATTAAGAAAGGTGTGTTCTTCACTTCATTCTTCATTTTCAAAATTATTGTAGCCATCCTGTGTCCTGGCATAGCATATGAATTTTAGGATGAGTTTCTCAATTTCTGAAAAAGAAAAAAAAAAGCTAGGTTTAAAAAGAATGGATTGTATTGAATCTATAGAAAAATATTGGAAGGGATTGCCACCTTAACAATAACATAAGCATGTGATGTTTTATAAATTATTTAGGTATTCTTTAAGTTCTTCACAATAATGTTTTATAGCTTTCAATGTACACAGTTTTCACTTTGCTATGGTTTGAATTTTTATTTCATTCCCCTATTCTCCAAATTTCATAAGTTTAAATCATTGCACTCAAGGAGATGGTATTAGGAAGTGGATTGGAATTAGTGCCATTATGAAAGGGCCCAAGAAAGACTCCTCATACCTTCCTTCCATGTGTCATCAGAGCAAGAAGACAGCTGTCATTGAAGAGGCATGAACAGCCACTACACATCAACTCTACCAGCACCTCGATCTTGGACTATGCAGCGTCTAGAACAGAATAAATAAAAATACAGCATGATAAGAAATATAATTCATCTGAAAGTATTTAAATATTCTTATTGATTTATTCTTTGACCCACTAATCATTTAGGATTGTGTTTTTTAGTTTCTACATATTATTAACATCCCAAAATTATTTGTAGATTCATTCCATGGTAGCCAGAGAACAGACTTTCTATTATTTCAATATTTTTAATGTACAGAAGTTAAATTTGTGATCTAAACTCTTTTTTTTAGAAGAATGTTTCATGTGCAATTGAAAATGATATATATTTTGTTGTTGTTGGGTAGTGTTCTGTATATGGCTAAGGACAAGTTAGCAATTTTTAAAGTTTTCTATTTCCTTATTGATCTTCTATATGGTTGTTCAACCTTAAAAACTGAGATATTAAAATATTAAACCATTACTGTACAAAAGGGCATTTTTCTCATCAACTCTGTCAATTTTGCTTCATACATTTTAGGGTTCTATTGTTAAGTATGTTATTTTTGTATTTTCTAGATAAATTGGCCCTTTTTTTTTTTTTTTCTGGTACTGGGGATTAAACCCAGGGGCATTCTACCTAGAAGCTATATCCCCAGACCTATTTTTTATTCTTTATTTTGAAACAAGGTCTAAGTAGCTGAGGCTGGCTGTGAAACCATGATACTCCGGTCTCAGCCTCCCAAGCACTGGGATTACAAGCATGAGTCACCACACCCGGCTAAATTGGCCCTTTCATCAATATATTATCTTCTTTTTCTTGCCTACCATTCTTTGACTTAAGAGCTATTTTGTCTGATATAACATAACCAGTCACTTGGTTACTTCTGCATGGAATGGAATATCTTCCATCCTTTCACTCCCAGCCTGCTCTTGTCTTTGGATCTAAAGGATTTTTCATGTAGATAGCACATGATTGCATCATTAGTCTCAGAGTTTTGATTGGAGTGCTTAATCCATTTATATTTAAGGTAATTACTGATAAGATAAAAATTTGTATTTGCCATTCATTTTCTATATGTCTTAAGTTTCTGTTCCTCTATTATTCTATTTCTCCAATCCTCTTTTTGAGTTAAATAGGCATTTTCTAGTGTGCCATTTTACTTCCTCTGCCATATATTTCTTAGTAGTTACCCTAAGAATAATATTTAATATTTTAACTTACAATAATTTTAGAATCATACCAACTTGATTTTATTGGTTTTCTAGTTTATAAAAACTATAAACTATTTGTTCCTATATCACTTCATTTCCTCCTCCTTCTTTGTGCTATACAAATTATATCTCTAATGTATACTCATTAGCACAGATTTATAATTATTACTTTACTCAATCATAGTAGGAAGAAGTTACAAACAAAAATACATTTATAATGTCTTTGATATTACCTTGTAGTTGCCTTTGCTAGAACTATTTATTTCTCCATGTATGTTCTAGTTGCTGTCCAATGTCCTTTCATTTCAGCCTGAATGACTCTCTTTAGTATTTATTTCAGTAAAGGTTAATCACTTAGTGATCTTCCAATAATTCGACAGAGTTTTCCACCCTTTGTCAAGGGTATGTGTGTGTTAAGGTATACCTTTGATGCTGAGATAATTTACAACCATGGTTTAACTCATTTCCTGCCTGAGCAGAGCTTCAAGGTCCTCCATAGGTGAGATATTAGGGCTTTCTTTGGTCTTTCTAGGACAAGCACACAGCCCTGGTCTTTGTTTTTGGTGTGTGTGTGTGTGTGTGTGTGTGTGTGTGTGTGTGTGTGTGTATGTGTAGCTTTGTAGATTTCTAGGAATGTTAGACCTTCTCAAAGGCCCCTATGGAAAAACCATTCCCACATTCCCAAGATTTTCCTTCTGAAGTTTTTTGGTCAGTCTCTTGTTAACCGCAGCTAGTATCACAGCTTCAGGTACCACAATGTTAACCAAGTTTTCTTCTTCTTCCTCCTCCTCTTCCTCCTCCTCCTCCTCCTCCTCCTTTTCCTTCATCCTCCTCTTCCTCCTCCTTTTTATTCTTTGGACTGAACCCAAGGGCATTCTACCTCTGAGCTACACCCCAGTTCTAATTTGGTTTTAATTTTGGAACAGCATCTCACCAAGTTAGCATATGCTGGCCTTGAACATGCCATCATCCTGTCTCAGCCTCCATGTATGAGAATTACAGGTGACAAGTTCTTCTGATTATTTTAATGGGTATAATTTTACATTATATTGGGGTTCAGGGTATTAGAAAAGTACATGCACACAATTCTTGCTGATCTCCCAACTGTGTCCCCCCCCCTGCCCTTACCCTCACCCCACATATCTTTGAGATTGGAATCAACAATTTTGTATATGTTCATGGCATTATTTCTACTATGCATTCTTTATGATTATTTTAAATGGACATCCTGTGGGTTGAATTTCTCTCACTGAGCGATCTCGTTTCAAATAAAGACATTCTGTAAATGAGTTTTTTCTTTTTTATTTATATATATTTTTTTTTCAGCACAGATTTTTATACATTTCTTGAGTACAACAGGGTTACATAGACATTTATGACATATCAATCATTGTCAGAACACAAATAGCACCACTTCTTCATTTTACACATATAGCCCACATTTTTAACAAAGCCTGGTAAAGCAAACTTTCTAGAGTCATAAAACCATAATCCTTTAGGGTCATATATTTACTTTCTAAGAAGTGGGAGGGTCTTTCATCTACAAATCCTAGGAGCAATCTCCAGACTTTGAGACACCAATGTAGCCATAGCAGAAGAGTCAGTATAATTACTCATATATGCAGATAGCAACTGCCAGGGGGGAGAGGCCCAGCTGGGCTCCCACACCTCCCCCATTTTTATTTTAAAATGCACTAAGGACTGTGCCTGTCTTAGGTCGTTTCCTACCAGGTGCTTAATCTTACCGGTCATGGGGTCTTGATGAGTCATTCAACGAGCCCTGTCTTAGGTTGATATTGCCCTGAGAAAATCGAGCCCGTCATTGACTACCAGGCCCTGTGCGAGGCAGTGCTTGCATTTTTATTCCATGTAAATCTGCTCATATACTAACACAGGCATTAATCACAAGGCGTAGTAAATGAGGTTTTTCAAAGAAATTGTCAGATCATTTAAATAGTGACAATTCTCTTGGGATTGGATTTTTTTTTTAAACTCCTAACTCTTTTGTCCCATCTATGAAGGCAAATGATACTGGTATTCTTAGTTACAGTGGTTGTTCGGGCTGTTGCTTTTCAAGGCTACTATAGAACTTGGGAGCAGAAGATGGGACAAGGACAATTTTACATGTCAAAATCTCACTCTTCATACTAATATACTAATATATCATATACACAATATTTTGCCTCTGACTTCCTTTGCTAAACATCATGTTTGTGGGTACCGGTACTAGCCAGGTTGTTTCAAGTAGCATTACTTCATTTTCATTGCCAATTTGTATTTAGAGTTCAACATATATATTGATCTCTTGCTTTCTGTTCTAAGAATTGTGCCAAGTTCTAAGGATACAAGTTCTATGAAGATAGACACAACTTGTACCCTTTAGAAGTATATAATCTAGTACAAGAGTCAACAAACTATAGCTCATGGGCCAGCTTCAGTCTACTGCCTGTTTATTAAATAAATTTTTATTGAAACACAGACACAACCATCCTGTTGGGGGCCAGCCCTCAAGGCAACAGGGTCCAGGGGTCCCTCGTTAGGTGGGAATCGAGTACAAGGTCGCAAGAGTATGCTCACACCCAATGCAGTGTTGGAACGTACCTGCTTAATTCATGTCATCACTGTTTTTTTACTCTCTTACAACAAGGTATACAGAACAGGAATTTTTAGATTTGTTTTTTCCTAAAGTTGAGTGGGTACATCTTTAACTAGAAAAGCTATTTCCCATAGTGTTTGCTGGGATTAAGAAAACAGCAAAGGTTACAGAATACAATACGTAAATAAAAAATCTTTTAGTATGAAAACAGTGTTAAAGGTTAACAATGGAGAGGAAACTCTATTCATTAGATTAAATCTTCACTATTTGCTCAGGTCCTGTCAGACAGCTAGAAAGTAGTTAATAAGTGGTCAACCAAGGGGGAGGTATTCCAGAGAGAGAGAGAAACTATCTATCTTAAAGTTTCTTTACTCACAGATAAAAAATACTAGACCTAAGTTCCTTTGATTTGTATCGAGGCTTGCAAGGGTCAATTCCTGATGTTTATTGAGAGTTAATGAATATCTCTGAGTCGAGCTGAGGCATTGTTCTTTTCAGCTACCATTGATGAATCACAATCCGTTTAGCCATCCTGTGTCTCTAGGAATTTTTTTCTGTAAAATTAATGCAAAAGCAAAACCCAAAGCACCCCAAATTTCCAGAATATAATAATGCATAATGCAAAGTGGGAAATGCCACGTGTTCCTTCTTTTGAAATCAATTGCCGTGCAAGATTTCAGCGGGCCGAGCCATGCTCAAGGCCCAGCTTATTAGGATGACGTCACACCATCCGTTTATGTATTACCTCTGGCTGCCTTGATGCTACGATGACAGAGATGAGTAATTATGACAGAAACCATATGGCCTATGAAGTCAAAGATGTTTACTACCTGGCACCGTGCAGGACAATTTTTGCTACCCTTTGTCTAGTAGATGATATTAGTAACTTCTTCACATAACAGAATACAAATGTGGGGTTTTAGTCAACTTTCCCATTGCCATGACCAAGATACCTGACAAGCACAACTTGGAGGAGAAAAGATTCACTTAGGATCACCGTGTCAGAGGATCACTCCTTGGGGTGGATGGCTCCCAGGCAGAAGCCTTAGCAACAGGGGACATGGCAGAGAAAACCCACTCTCAGCCATGGCATCCAGAAGCAGAGAGAGGGGGAGGGCCAGGGACATAGGGAGTCCCAAAGGCCCTCCCCCAGTGGCTCACCTCCTCCAGCCATGCCCCACCTGAGCCTTGCTACACTGGGGACATGCTTTCAACACACAAGCTTTGGGTGGCTAAGGGGATATTCCAGACCATAACAGGTAGATGCTATGTCTTAGAAAGAATAAATGACTTATCTGAATTTCTCATAATTTTTTTCTTATTTTTATGCACTTTCATTAGTCTCACATCATAATGTATATCATGTTGACATTGACATACATGCACACAGCACTTGGTACCCCTTCCCACCTCCCCATCTCCCCCGCTCCCATACAGAGTACTGAAATTGACATTGGGATTTTCACATATGTACACGCAGTCGATGTTAATATTTCCAATAATGAACTTCAGTCTTCCAATTTTAACATAGATCCATCCAGGCGTGTGCTGGTAAATGTTTAACAATTGGCTGCCCCTCAAAAAATATGTATTATAAATCACATCATTATTTTAAGTAATAAAATGTGTATGCCACAATTTTGTGGATATTCATAGCATGTATAACCATCTTTTTAAAAAATAGTTTTACATCACTGTTTCACCAGGTCTGCAGTGGAGGCATTACGGAATGGTCATGAAGAATAGCTGCTGATGTGTATGGGGCATCTTTGTGGAGCATTGAAAATTTTCCAAAATTAGATTATGGTGATAGTTTCACAACTCTGTGAATAGACTGAAAAGAACTACTGAACAGCTTTATACAGGCAATCTACCTTCTGTCTCTATGGACTTGCCGCCTACTCTAGACATTTCACACAAATGAACTCAAACAATAAGTGGTCTTTGGGGACAGACAATATTCTTTTTTTTTTTTTTTTTTTTTTTTTTGCGGTACTGGGGATTGAACCCAGGGGCATTCTACCTGCGAGCTACACCCCCAGCCCTATTTTTTTTTTTTATTCTTTATTTTTGAAGCCAGGTCTCACTAAGTTGCAGAGTGCCTCACAAGGTAGCTGAGGCTGGCCGCGAACCCGGATCCTCCGGTCTCAGCCTCCCGAATGCTGGGATTACAAGCATGCGCCACCACGCCAGGCTGACAATATTCTTTATTGTGGCTTCAATGTAAGAAATCCCTCCTCACAAAATGCTTTCCTTAATCTTTGCTGAATTATTATATCTATAACCAATTAATGGTTACAAATGATCATTGTCTATAGTTCCAATCTGAACATTTGTTGATAAAAAAATTTATATCCAAGAATAAAGAAGTAAACTGCAAAGATGTAGGTCAGAATTTCAGTCACTTATTCCTGATATGAACAACTCCATTGCTGAATAGAATAATCATTTTTAAATACTGAAACCCACCCACCCTCCACCCTTGAATTTTAGAACAATGAACATACAACTAAGAGCTATAGTCCCAGCTTTCCTTGAAGCTAGATGTCACCAAGTAAATAAGAACTCAATAATATTACCTCATATTATAGGAATTTTTGAGTGCCTGCAGGGTGTCAGTCACTCTGCTAAGTAATGTGAAGGAGCCAGGTGTGGTGGCACACACCTGTATTTCAATACCTGGGAGGTTGAAAGAGTTTCAATACTTGGGGGACTGCAGGCTAAGGTCAACCCCAGAAACTCAGAAATTTAGCAAGATCCCCTTTTCAAATTTTTTTTAAAGGGCTGGGAGTGTCTCCCAGAAGTGGAATGCCTCTGGGTTCAATCCTCAGTACCAAAAAAAAAAAAAAAAAAAAAGAATGTGAATGAAGGACACCGGATAAGACACACCTTTCTTCTTTTCCGTTTCCACTCCCAATACCCAAGTCCAGACCCTAGTCACTCACATCAGGACTTGAGAATCTAACACTACCTCTTACTCTCTTCAACTTTCCCTTTTTACTACTCAGTCACTGTCCCTGAAACACAACTTTCACAATATGCCCATGTTCAAAAATTCCAATGTCTTTTATAATAAAGCAAAAACAACAACAAAAACAAAACAAAAAAAAAAACGCTTAGCCGGCATTGAAAATCCTCAACAGCGGAACCCCTTTTCAACTTTGTCTCCCACCACATACATTTTGACTCCAATGAGTCTTTGTCTATAGACACAGCTTTGGAATTGGGACCACCATCCTTTCATGCGTGCTATTTTTCTCTGCCAAAAATGCTCTGCAACCAAAAAAATCTTCCTGAAACCTTACAAGTCTAAGCTTTATTCAAGCTTTCCATCTTAGCTCCCATGCCTATATCTAGCTTCTGATACCCTCTCATTCCAACCACACTGTAATCTGTAACATGGGTGACAAAGTTAGTATGGGCCCTGTTAGAAATGCAACTCAAGCCGGGCATGGTGGCACACCTGTGCCAGTCATTCCTGTACTTGGGAGACTGAGACAGGAGGATCAGAGGTTTGAGGACAGCCTCAGCCAAGTAGTGAGACTATTATCAACTGAAGGAGACCCTGTTTCCAAATAAGAATCCGGCTGGGGGTGTAGCCCAGAATGCCTCTGGGTTCAATCCCCAGTACCATACACACACACACACACACACACACACACACACACACACACACACCTCAAGCAAGCTTTGACCAAAAGGGATATTTATTGAAAGAAGAGTGGGGTACCTTATGTAATTAAAGGACTGCATACTCAAATGTCAGGGTTAGAGATGTGGCTGGACTTGAAGAGCAATTGAAACTGAGCATGTCCTGGACTCTTCTCCTTGTCTCATCTCTGCTCCTCTTGGCTTGACTTCGTTTCTTCTCAAAGCAGATGGCTTCCTCCATGTGGCAGGAAATAGGGCATCCAACTGAATATCCCAGTTACTAATGCCTTCCCCATCCAGACTGGAGAAAACATATTTGTATACTTCTAGTTAGAAAAATCCTAAGGAAGCATTCAAATTGGCCTGAAAAAGGTCAAGGAACTATCCCCAAACCTCTCATCTGTAGCCAAAGGGTCAGTGCTATTTAATACATATATGTACTCTTGGAAAACCAGCTCCAGTGTATCAGTGGCTGTTCCTGGAGTAAAAGGAATATTTATCAATAAGACAATAATTTCAAAAGGTGTCTTGTACATTCCAACCCCCAAATCCCTTATTGTTATATATGACCGCACTCGCACGCACATACACACACACTGTTTTCATAGGACCCAGGTGTCATAGTCATAAATAAGAAGGACAGAGCTCTCCCTGAAGTGCCCATAAATACAATCCTCGAGGTCATTATTGGGATGTCCCACGGGTACTTATTTTAGTCAGCCTTTCACCTCTGTGATCACAATACCTGACAACAACAACAGAGGAGGAAATGTTTATTTAGTTCCTGATCAGCAAACTCCCTAACTCTGGGTCTGAGACGAGGCAGAACATCATGGAAGCAGGGCATGGCACAGCCCAGTTGCTCAGGCTCATGGCAGCTGGGAATCGGGGATTGGGGGTGGGACAGGGAGAAGAGAAACCCTTCCGGGGCGTAAACCCCCAGTGACCTGCTTCCTGCTTCCTCCAACTAGATTCCACCTTCCAATTACCCATTCAGCCCTTGATGGACTCACCCACCAACGAGGGATGAAGTCCCACCTCTGGACATTACTGTACTGGGGACTCTGCTTTCAACATGAGACTTCAGAGAGTTCCAAATCCAAACTGTAACAGTGCCCAGGGCCATTACGTGTGCCATCACTGGTCAGTTCCCTCAGCCCCGGTGCTCTTGAGTAAGGGCTTTTAGAGTATATCCTCCACGGCACCCTCAGCCTCTGCAAGCCTACAACTACAGGACCTTGGGACTTTATCAGTGAGTCTTACTGGGGTCATGGCTTTCTCTAGTCGCTTCTCTTCAGGGCTGCTGAGTACCCTCCATTTCATCTTCAGATCTACTCTCCAAGGTGCCTGTGCCCTGAGAGTCTGACATGCACCAAATAAAAGGGTCACCTCTTCCTCTAGCTTCCAATTGAGTACCGTGAATGAGGAGCCTCTGAAGAACACTGGGTAAAGGAAAAAGAGCAATATCAGAGTATTTATCCCAGAGATCTTCCCCCTGGTGTTGTCCCCGGCTGCAGCATCCACAGGCTGAAGGCCACAGTTCTTCTCTGTCCACATGGCCCCTTTCCAAGTCACACTAAACTTCGCCATTCCCCAACTTTTGTCTTGGATCATGACATGTAATAAAGCTAGAATAATATTGCTAACTTTTGATAACTCAGCTCAAGATGGCAGGGGAATCAGAGAGTCTTTTAGCATAATTCATTATAGTTCTGTGGGGAAAAAAAAGAGGTTCATGTTGGCAATGTCTAGGTGATCCTTGTCTTACAGCTCTACCCAAACACTTCAGGATCTCTCCCCCCTTGCTCCCCTTGTAATCACCACCATGGCTTCACTCTATTCCAGAACATACTCTGTAGGAACTGAACAACTAGCCCATGGCTGAAAAGAGAAGGAGGTTGGATCCTGGTACCAAAGATCTAACCGGAGTATTGAGTAGGAGAGAAGTAGGGTTCTAAAGATTAGAAATGGGTTTCCCAATACACTGTAAGAGGAATGAGTGTAGAAGATTACACACACCACACCAAGGACATAGGACTTGGGGCCAGGGAAGAACCTAGGGTGAACTTAACAGGAACCATTTGCAAATCCTTCCTCCCACCCCGTGGACTAAGAATGGGCTCATGAATGAGACTCAAGCCCAGAGCAAAAGACTCCAACATTTTTTTCTAGACTCTAGTATGCTTGACCCACTAAGAGATAAGGTTGCTAAACAGTAGTGTTTCACTCTTCCCTCCACAGTAAACTACCTACTCCTTGGTGAAACTGAGTCCAGGGTTGGGACTCATTTCCCAGTGCTAGAGCCACTGATCTTCTAGACAAATAGCCTGTCCCTGATTCTCCCACTCAGCTGGACCAATAAAAATCAATCAATCAATCAATCAATGTCAGGTTTTAAGAAAAATCAATCTCTTAAAAATATGTTTCACAACAGTTGACTATTACTAAAGTCACCATGATGATGCAGCAAAGGGCCACGGTGTGACTGAAACACAGTGGCATTTTTCTCTTTAAGGACCACTTTCCCAGGTAGAATAAAGTAAGAATTACCAAGCCAACAAGCCAGTTGCAGGAGTGGCATTCTTTTGAAATCCAGGAGGGCCTGTGTTCATTTTCTATTGCTGTAACAAATTACCACCCATTTAGTGGTTTAAAATAACACAAATTTATTATCTCAGTTCTGTTGTTCAGAAGTGTCACCGTTCTATAGGATGGGCTCCGCTGGCTTCACTCCTCAAAATCCAGGTGGCAGCCAGTCGTCGGCAGAATTCGGCTCCTTCCGGTGGCATGACTGAGATCCTGGTTTCCTTGCTGACAGGGAGTCCTCAGCCTCTAGAGCCTTGGTCACAGATGGCTCTCTTCACCCTTAAAGCCAACAACCATGCGTAAAATGCTTCTCATGGTTCAAGCCCCTCTGTCCCCTCCTACTGCTGTGGTCCTCTGTCTCCAGCTAGAGAAAGTCTGCTGCTTGCAAAGGCGTGTGAGATTAGAGTGAGCCTCCTTGAAGAGTCAAGGATATTATTCTCCCTAGTTTAGGGCCCATGACCTTACATTCGTAAAATCCCTTTTATCACATGAGGTGACATATTCGGTTTTCAAGAATCAGAGCCGGGACACCTTTGGGGTCATTCTGCCTACCACAGAAGACCCTGAAGCAGGGTGTAAGCTAAGTGGCAGAGAGGCGACACCTTAGACCAAGTGAAGTCACTTTTATATGCAGTTCTTTTTCTTTAGGTTCGTTTATTTAATCCAATACACTTGAGAAATGTTATGTCATAAATTTCTAATTTAAGTATGCTTTTTGTAATTATATATAAATGTATGCTATACATAATATGATTGTCAATTTTATGTTATACAATTGAAACGTTTTGCTAGCTTCCATTATTTAACTTAAAATCATACAAAATTTAACATGTGATTAAAATTTTAATACTTTTATAAACAGAGGCCTAGAATAAGAATCAGGATATTATTTTCTTGGGTGGGTGCTCATATAAGTATCAAATGCACATGTTTGGCTTTTTGGTATGCCATGGAGGGGGCTACCTTGATATTCTCCCCAAGTATGCTCTCAGGCAAACTACCTCAAAGGTCACAGAACAGCCAGACATGGTGGTGCACCCCTGTAATCCCAGGAATTAGGAGGGTTATACAGGAGGATCATGGGTTCTAGACCAGCCTCAGCATCTTAGCAAGACCCTATTTCAAAATGAAAAAAAAAATGGCTGGGGATGTATCTTGGAGGTTGAACACCCCTGAGTTCAAAACCTAATACCAATAAAGAGGAGGAGGAAGAGGAACAGGAACAGGAGAAGGGATAGGAGGAAGAAGAGAAGGAGGAAGTAGAGAATATTCTCAATATAGCAAACTCAGGCTACAGGAAATTTTTTCACAATAACCATCATTTTTATATGCTGATAATATCATGACTGATTTTACAATACTGTCCTAAAAGAAACACAAGTGTGTTTTGTTTGTTGTTTATCCAGAAGATATCATTGACAGGAACATCCTTTTTTAGCCCATCTGTGTAGGTCAAAGGTCATATATAAAAATGGGACAATGTTAGATGAATGGGGTAATGAGTCATTTGATTGTCAGGGCTTCTTTATGCTCTAACAGGTCTCATTTCTCTTAATACGTTGTCTGAAGAATGGCCACCACTAGGGTGATGAGCACAAAATGAACCATTGAAGATGGTTTTGTTTCAAATTCTTCCCCCTTCTCTGATATGAATTTCAGAAAAGATTCTTTTTGATTCCCTCTTTTGATTTGAAAAAATGCATATTTATGCATAACATACTATTATTGCTGCATCTTTATTTTTTGGTTTTAGACATTGGTTTTGGCTTCCTTATAGGAGAAATTAATCTCCTTTCTTCTCCTGCTCTTACCAACACTTGAATATTTTCAATCCCCATCTCCTTTTGCTCAACATGATTATGTCAATGCTTATAAAATTACGACTCTATGTGCTATTTATAAGTGAGAAATACAGCACACTTCAACATATTTTTTCCTTTATGGAACACACTTTGCTTTTTCCTGAAGTTAACTATTGCCCTTCCCGCTTCCTGCCCTGAGTTCTTTTTGAACCTCAAGTTTTCCAGCAGAGTTTTAAGTTTCTTCTTAAGACATGCACCTAAATGAGATATCCTATCAATTTCATCTTCTTGGGAAGACCTTCACAGGGCCTCCGGAGCTTTCCTAATCTAGATCGCTGGCCCCAAACTGTTCTGTATGCTCCATCCATCCTGGAGATTTTACACATCTTGCCACCACCACGTTGCATCTCCCAATTACAATATCACATGTGCCTTAGAGTAACAGTTGTTTGCTGACCCAAACCTTGGCCTTTGAAGGCTTGGCGCCATACATTTTCATTTGTCCTGCTTATCTTTAAGCCATCTAGAACAAGTGCCTCCAGAGTTGTCTATGAGGGGAAGAGAGAGACCCGGAAGTGACTCACATACTTCTTCTCCTTCCTGTTGGCCAGAACTCAATCACAAAACTCACCAGGCCAGCAAGGGGGCTTAAGGTATATGGTCTTCCTACATGCCAAGAGGAGGAAATGTTATGGGGGACGTCTAGTATTATCTCTGCCAACTCTGCCTACCTGGTCACCAAACCATTTTCATTGTTTTTCCAGTGTGTAGACAGAAAGGCAACCCAAAGCCCCAGGTGCTAGGTAGTACTCTCTGTTGGCCCTGACTCTCCTATAAACTACAAAAACACAATCTTTGATTGCAGAAACACCAGAGTAGAAGAGTAGCTTAGGAATAAAAAAAACGTCCAGTCAAAAAACCAAAATACAGGTGGATGTGGTGGCGCACACTTGTAATCCCAGTACTTGGGAGGCTGAGACCAGAGGATTCGGGGTTTGTGGCCAGACTCAGCTACTTAGTAAGGATTTCTGCAACTTAGTGAGACCCTGTTTCAAAATAAAGAATAAAAATAGGACTGGGGGTGTAGCTCGGAGGTAGAATGCTCCTGGTACCACACACACACAAAATCGAAGAACAAGAGACCTCAGAAAATTACTGCCCTGCCCATAGCAATTCGGCATTCCCACTGGGTGCTGGGAAGACCCAGATGGGGGGATTCAGGGAAGATCCAGGATTTGCCCCCAATTCTGCTCTCTGGAAGGAACTCCTTTGGCAGTACAGCTCTGCGGCCCCTTTCTCTACTTCCTGGGAGACTCTGAGTCTTACTCTCCTTGGTCCCATGGGACCTGAGTGCTGGCAAGCATGCCTGCAACTGTCCACAGCCTGGGTGTTCTAGGACAATTGGAGAGGTTACCGAAAAAAAAACAAAGAAAGCACCTGGAGTTGGTGCATGAGACACAGGTCTCTTGAAAAATGCTCACAGGGAAGGTCCAGTGGTGATGGGCTGGACAGATAACACCTCGTTCCCTCATGACTTTACTCCAGAAAATAGCATCTCCATCCCTCATCTCCATGCCCTTGTCCAGCGCAGCTGACTGCCAAGTGACCATTGTCCTCTGCACACTGCCCTCGGTTCTGCACCAATCACCACAAGAGGAGGGGTAAGTGAGGCTATAGAAGCAGCGACATCTGTAGCTTGGCTTTCTTTTTCCAATTACCTGACCCACATCCCCAGGATCTTGACATGCAGACGAGAAAGCAGCTTACAGCAGATAACACTAACTTGTCCTAATGTCTCAGCATACATGAGACAAAGTCAGTGTCCAAGATACCTGGAAATTCTGCCCAGACTTGTTTTCGTTGTTCACTTAACTTGGCTACGTTCTTGGGAATGGAGGGGGGCATTTCAGGGACATGTGTTTTACTCTCCTCCTTTTCTCCAAGGATGGTGCAATTCCCCATCAGGAAGGAGGTTTATGGAGCCTTGGGGACCTTGTTTCTGCTCGTGAAGGTTGGGTGACAGGAGTTGTTCTAGTTCTCAAACAGTTCAAGGCCATCTTGATCAGATTTACAGTTTCTTCAGCAACACAGTTTTTACAAAACCTTCAGTTTCTAATGCACTGTCTCTCAAATGGATTTATGTGAGACAACCACACCCAAAATTTTAGATGAGACTCTGACTGCTAGACATAAACTGTTCCCATCACTTCCTCCCTTGGTGTCTTTCACCCAATTTAATGACAATCACATTGAGGCCACCAGGCTTGAGTGAGACCATCACACTCAAGTCACTTTATTTATACCTCTTGTGGTTTACAGCCAGATCAGAGTTTGAATTTTCTTTAACACTTTTTTTTCCTTGCCGACCAACCAATCATTTGCTAATGCCATCTCTTTCTTCTAACACCTTTACCCCATAATCCCAGAGTGCCCAACACTCACAAATACCTTGTGTGAAACTAGTTCTTGGGCTGCTGGTTCCAACATCATACAATTTGCTACTGGACAGTTTGGGGGCCTCATCTTTTTAATTTCTGATACTAGTAGCTCCTTCTCTGCCTACTACTGAGCCACTAAGCAAATTCCACATAGTTGAAGCTTCTGTGCCATTGTCACCCACTCTCTATGGGTGTGAGAAAAGCAGCACTAGTTGCTACGAAAGTCAAACCCCAAATAATGGGTCAAAGTAGTAAGTTTCATTCCTGACTCATGTCAGGGTCCAGTGCAGATCAGGTGTCTCTCCATCTCATAGAAAGCTGTCGAGAATGTGCAACTCCACAGAAGGAAAAGAGAGACCAGAAAACTAGTCTGGATAGTTTTAAGGACCAAACTCAAAAGACCTGTACCACCTCTCCCCTCATTCTGTTGCCCAGGATTCAGTCATAGGGCTTCAACATGACTAAAGGGGGTGCGGAAATCGGGGTCTTCCAGTGTGCTGGAAAGAAGAAATAGTGTGGCCATTACAATAGAATTGTCTCTGATACACCGTGTCCTTCTGTTTTGTTTTGTTTTTCTCCTTTTTCTGATGACGCACATCCTCCAATAGCTTCTTGAGAAGGGTTATATTCCGAGAAAACAAACACTGACAACCATGCACATGTTGCCTTCAAATGTCTTTCTTCTAGTTTCCCATTCACTAGGTAATATAAGATTGTTGGCTGGAAATTTTTATTTCCTTCAGAATTTTTCAGTCATTGTTTTAAGTATCTTCTAGCTTCCAGCACTGCTGTTGAGAAGTATCTCATTCTGATTCTTTTACTTGAGACTTTTCAAATTTTGGGTGTGTGTGTGTGTGTGTGTGTGTGTGTGTGTGTGTGTGTGTGTGTGTTCCTTCTCCTTGGAAGTTTGTAGAATTTTCTCCTTGGTGCTCCAGTAATTTGGTATTTCACATGGGTCATCTCAGTGTGGATCTATTTTCATTCCTTTTTCTGGACACTGATGAGTTTTTCAACATGAGAACTCATGACTTTCCTTTCAGTGAACTTTTCTTGAAATTATTTAGTGGGTTATATTCCCACTGATATTACTGTTATTGCTATTGTCCTTTCTAAATGCTTGATAGTCACCTACTACAGTATCTGAATTACTTTTAAAGTTTTGTTTTCGGTTTCTTATATGTTTGCTCTTTTGTTCTTACTTTCTGAAGAGATTTCCTCAATATTGTCTTCTAACCTTTCTTCAAATTTTATTTTTTACCATCAAATTTTACTAACCTCCAAGATCTCTTTTATAGTCTCAGAACATTTTTTGTACTAGAGATTGAACCCAGGAGTATTCTACTTCAGAGCTACACCCCCAGCCCTTTTTATTTTTTATTTCAAAACAGTCTCGCTAAGTTGCTGAAGGTCTCATAATCGCTGAGGCTGGCTTCAAACCTGCAATTCTCTTGTCTCAGCCTCCCAAGCACTGGAATTATAGGTGTGTACCACCATGCCTGGCTACACATTTCTTTTTTTTTTTTTTTTTTTTTTTTTTTTGGCAGCCTATTCTTCATTCATGGTGCTATATATATTTGGGGAAAGGGCGAGTTGCTATCTTTTAAAAAAAAATTCTTTTGTTTGAAGTTTTTCATGCACAATTGTCTTGCTCCAGAATATTTTATTCTTACTGCCTTTCCCATTGAAAACCTCCTTCAGAACTCTGCTAATTGTTGGTTGTCCATCTTCACGGAACACTCAAAAGCTGTCTGGAAGCTCTGACCAGATGTGGGGAGCTTGTTGACCAAGAAGATGATCTGGTCATATTTTCCAGAGAAGATCTTCCAGTGTTGTGCCTCAGTGCCAGTAATCTGGAACAGAATGGGGCAAGAGTTCTGGAGGTAGGTGTGGAATCTCCACTTTCCATGGACATATTTTGGTTGAACCCTCAGATTTTCACTTTAGGGCCTCACGCGCAATTGTGCCTGGTTGTTCCTGGCATATAGACTCTCTTTGTTTCCCCTTTCCAACTAAAAAGCTTAGTTCAGCTCCTGCATGGTGGGAGAGAAGTTGCCCTGCATGTGTGGAGCAGGGGAGAACGTCTGGGCATCTCACCACTCTCAACCCTTCCTTTTCATAGCAGATCTTTGCTTCTAGAAGTCCCTGAACTACTAGAAGTCCCTGAACTAACACCCGCCTCCCAATTCCAAAGCCTTTCAAGGACTTCATGGTATTAAGCCAAGTCGTCTGTCCACTATTGGTTGAGAATTTAGCCTTCTTGTGTCTGCTAAATCAATTTCTGTTTACCTATTCATTTCCCAATTACTCTGGGCGTCTGGTTCATCCCATCAATATAATTTCATGCAGTTGAAATTATATTGAAATCTGGGGCAAGAGGGGATGTGGCTCTAAGTTGCTCCCATCTCTAGGAGCCAAAGATTTTTTTGTAGTGAAGGGGATGCCTACCCAGAGTTTTACAATCCCCTTTGGGATCACACTCTGGTTATACAGGATCCCCAGATTCCCTTTCCAAGGAGTCTTCAGGATATCCAGGGCCTGCAAGGATCCTTCCTGTGTCAATCGAGTAGACTGCATTGCCAACCCATCTACCCTGTACCCTGAACCTGAGGATAGGTCAAGAGAGGGCTCTTTGCAAGGGATGAGAAGGAAGCTGTGCATGTGCTAGGATTGGGGAGTTCCATGTGTGTGCACCACACCTCTTCCCAAAGCAAGTCACAGCCTTAACCAAAGTGAAATTGATTCTGAAGCCGCACCTTCTGCAGTTATTTGGCCCCAACTGGTATGAATATACACACATATTTCAATTTTCTCGGTGTGAGGGTATATTTGTCAAGGTGGGAGGATAAACCACAACAGTTTGTTAGCTTGATTTCTAACTTTTAAATATTTAAAAATACAGTATAGCTCTCCATGCTTTTACTCAGGGACTTTGCAAATGTTAAGTAAGGCCTGCTTCCCATCGTTATAGCTTTATGACCTTAAAAAATAATTTTGCTCTGAGTTTTTGGAAGTATTTCAAGGGGGAGAAAAATTAGACACATAAGTCCAATACACTATTGTGTACCGAAAGCGCACTGCTGCCTCATTTTGCATTCCAGACATTTCCATGGTACCTGATATATTTTTACATCTGCTATGGCTCCTCCCTCCTTTGGGATTTTTTTTTTCCTTTTTGGTCACTCTCAGCATCACTGCTGCTCAACTGAAGTATGAACAATGAAAAAGATTCACAAGAAATATTTGTTCTTTGATTTTTTTTTTTTTGCACAAGAGTATTTCTCATATACTAGAGGTATTTTTCATATGTAAGAGATATTCCTCTTATATATGTTCATTTTTCAGGTAAATTCAATTTTCTTTTAGAGTCTTCTCATTTCTTTTCATGACATCTTATCATCCTGCCTATTCATCCAATCTTTAGCACTAATTCCCCACCCATAATAAAATCCCAATGAACGTTTGTTCTACTGCACTGAATTGCAAACTCTTAGCATCTATGCCAAGGGACATGATGACATTTGCATGCTTCCTGTCAAATGAGTGCTTAATTGTGCTAAGCGGTTGTCTCA
The DNA here is from genome assembly GCA_004027655.1 of Graphiurus murinus. NCBI lineage: Eukaryota > Metazoa > Chordata > Mammalia > Rodentia > Gliridae > Graphiurus > Graphiurus murinus. Next base: position 48,945 of record PVLC010006345.1, on the reverse strand, counting down.
GAATTGTGTGGAACCACCTCAAAAGTATATAATCAAAAGAGCTGAAATTCAGCCTCGGCACAGACCTCTACTGATTCCAGAGGGTGAAGGGCCATACAACAGAAGAGTTTCTGATGTTCTCAAAATACTTTCCTCTGCACGGATCCTTTATGTGCTACTACTCTCATGGAAATGGTATCAAGGCGTACCATATACCTTCTGGGACAGAAAAGAACAGAGGAAATGACTTGGTTGTAGAGGCCAACAAATCCCTAACAAGGGAAGAGAAGCTGCAGCCAGCAGCTAAGACTCACCCCCAGAGGAAAGTGATGAATCCAGGAAAGAGATTTCAACCAGGATTAACACTCAGTGCTGTCAGACCAGTTGGGTCCATCAAGGGAAGAAGTTCCCAGAGAGCATGATAATGCGAATTCCGAAAGCCAGAAGTACAATGAATCTGGACCATTTAGCGTTTGAAGTGGGCTACCCCAGTCTCAATTAGGGGGGACATATGGATGTGTCCATTCTCCCAGAAGAATAAAAGTATCTGAGAAAATTGTCATCTATCCAAGAAAGCCTCAGGCTCAGTCTGATCCCAGCAAGCAGACTGGGGCAGATCACCACGAATTCAGGCCACTTCTGCCTTCGAAGACCTTGGCCCTGGTTTCTTGACTGTTGAGCGGTCTCTATTCAAAAGACTCACTCCCTCACTAAGTCAATTTCCCCCTCAATCTTGGTTGTTTAACACAGAAGTAACAGTCCCAGCTCCCTCTCGGTCTTTAAAATGAAAGGAGATGTATTAATTTGGGCCACCAGGGAGACATTTGCTTCAGGGATTATTGGTATCAGCTAAAGTCAAATCCAGGTATTAGTTGGCCAACCCAGCCTCTTCAATCAAAAGTGAGTTTGCAACAAGATGAAAGAAAAACAGACCTGAGTCCTCAGTCAAGAAATTCCAACTTTAAAAAAGAAAGTTTTGCAAGTTTCACCCTCTGGTCCCTGAAAAAAACAGGAAATGCCCCCCACGGTGTCCTCATCCGCTGGTCTTTTCTGGTCAGTGTTCCCTCCAAGTATTCGTTTTTTCTACTTTTGACAACAGGGAAATATGTTCCCCCATGCTTTTCTCATACTATCAAAAAAGGAAACAAGTTCTACCCAAACTTAGAGTTAAAATATTGCATTAATGATGAAAAATCTGACTAGTGTCAGGGAAGGGAAATGAAATGAACAAAAGCCAGATTTTAGGGGTTGCATCCGAAATTAAGGAAGACCATATAGACTAGAATTTGAGTGTTAGGAGTTGGCTTTTTCCAAAACAAAAGTCAACATAACCCTCTCTTTCAGAAAGGCTCTACAAGTTTTGCAGTGGCTCTCTCTAGCTTTCCATGTCTCTGCAGTGCATTTGGCTTTGAGCCTGGGGTTTCATTGGAAGCCCATGGCAGTGTTGAAAAGAGAACCCAGGAGTCTTCATTACTGAACCCTGCTCATCTGTCTCTCCTGCCTCTGCCTCTGCCACGAGGATGCATGACTCAAGCAACGCTTGTCAGCTACAGAAGAAAGGGTTGTCAAAGAGCACCTCTCATTAGCCCCTGGAGACACTGTCTGTTCCTCTCTTCCCTTCCTACCCCACCTTGCTCCACTCAAAGTTCTCCTCTGGTATTCCTGGTACAAGAGGAGGGATGAGATTTAAAAAAAAAAAAAAAAAAGAAAGACGGAATTTTTACTTAAGCGTGCCGTGTGCTCTTGGCTCTTGAAGGGCTTCATCAGTCATGCGAATATTGCCTTTATTTTGGAGGTGGGGCAGTTATGGGTGCTAAAGACCACCTAGGAGGGCTGCCTGTGGCACTGTCTCTAACTCAAAAAATGCTTCCCCTGGGGAGCTCTTGTGACTCCGTCCCCCCACCCCACCCCCGAACCCCAACAGCTCGTGCCCTGGCAATGTGCCTCTGGAGACCCTTTACCCTAGAAGATCATTTTTAAGACAACTTGATCCTGGATCCTTTCCATGTTTGCCTGATGCCTCTCTTGGGGGTATATTCTTACTCCTCAAAACAATGCAGGAGCAGTCACTACTCCTGCTCTTCCTGCCCCACTACTGTAAGCCACCCAGGCAGCCTCTACCTTCACACTTCTCCAGGGAACATCTGAGGACCTTTCTAGTGAACTCTGTTGTCACAGCATCCCAAAGCCAGCAAATGAGTGTCTGAACCCCAGAAGGGGATGCAGAATATCCCCCCCCCCCCCGCCTCCTTCAAGTAGGCAACCCTGAAGTCTGTAAGTTGTGACCATGGATTTTATTGCATAGTCTTTGTTTGGTTAATGAATGAGAGCAAAAATATAAAGAGAGCAGTTGCATCTCTCCCCACCCCACCCCCATCTTTTCTCCTCCCCAATGGAGAGACAAACAACTAACTGGCTTCATTCCTGCAAATTTCCTTCAAAATAATTTGCCCAATGAATTCCACTCTTCCAATTTATGCGATAGGCTTGGGGAAAGGGTGCAGTGGTTCCAAGAACAAATCTGTTCCTTCTGAAAAGTTCTAAATGTATGTCAAGCTATTTTTTTTTTGCTCTCTGCCCATAGCTTTAAGGTTTCAGCTGAAGTTAAAGTGCAGAAAGAAAGGCCTCTTTCCATATGCTGGTACACAGATTCTGCCTCTCTGTGAATGAAGTGTATACCCGTAAGAGTAGAAAAGTAATGAGATTCAATGATGGAAGGAGGGTCTTTCAATAACGACTGCCCCCCTTCTCTATAGGACTTCTTTTTGGTTAATGTAAGAAGTCATTAGCTCTGACCCTCTGCTCAGAGCGGTGTGTCTTCCCCCAGCCCCGTGTACCCTGATACTTCCACAGGAAGCTGGGTATCATTTTCCCAGAGGAAGGTCAACCAGTTTTCAACAGGATTTCAGACCACCTGGACTTTTTTTTCAGCCTTCGCTTCCATAAGGCACTGCGGCAGCACGTTAGGAAAACTGGCTACATACATATGGGAAATTGAAAATCAGCAATTAAAATTGTAGCCAGCAGCATACGTTAGCTCGTTAAACATAAAGGATTCTCTCTAACCCCACCCCCCAAATGATGTCAGAAGCAGTCAACCCATGGAATACTGAAAGATAAAAGATCATGTGGAACTTTATAAATAGCCTCCACTCTGTTAGCCCTGTGTGACTTATTGGGAGGAAAATTCATCCTGCCCAAGCTCAGCCCATGCCCAGCTCACCTGCCCTTATGTTGGCATGACAGCAAGAACTAAAATACAACATAATACCACACTTCAGAATGAAGTAGACAGTTGTCTGCTCAAAGAAAAGGCCACAGAGCATATTCTGAAATCAAATACCCAGTATTTCCAGCCCTTGTGTTACATTCAATGGTGAATCCAATAGAAAAAAAACCAGAGCATTCCTATGCTTGAGTTTCTTTACACATCACAGCTATTGGAAGTTGAAGGGCTGGCAATATACCATGACCACAGTATAAGGCAAGTTGAACTTTTTTTTTTTTTCCTTGTGTTTTTTTCCCCAGTACTGACAACAGGAGGGCAGGTCTGAGTGATCCGCCAGGGTTCATTCAGAACCAGCCTCCTAGGAGGAGGAGGAGGAGGAGGAGAAACAGCTGAGAGGCAGGACACGCAGGCTCTGTCTCCCCTCACCGGTGCCTCCAGAGCAGCCACCTGTCCATCATGTTCCCTCAGGTACCCACCGGGCCTCACAGCCTCGCTCTTCCCAGCAGATCCTGAAGCCTGGCCTCCTCTCATTTCTCAGCCCACACCTTTCCCTGAGCTTTACCTGCCACACTCAGACCTTGGAAGAAAGGCTTTTAAAGGCTCAGACTCACTGGTGCCCACCTCGGGCCATCCAGTCAATTCCCCCTCACCATCCTATCCCCTCTCCTCTCTCTTTGACTGCTGTCAGAACTGGGACTAGGCCCATCCGAAAGAGTCTCGGCCCCCTTTGCATCCTTTCAAATGTGATTCCCTTTCCAATTCTACTGCAGGCTAGGTGGAGCTGATTTCCAAAATATTTAACAACTGGTGTATGGTACAGGCACCTGCCAATCAGAATGGATTCCAACAGGAAGCCATCAGCACCACAAGGACACACACACACACATGCTGAACACTGGACCAAAGGAAGAAGAAAGAATCCAGGGCCTGTGTTCAGGGTCAATGGTTTCCTTCTGTAGTCATCCCCAATGTTCTTCAAGTGTTCTGTGACTGTTTACAGTGACAGCACCTAGACTGAGCACAGCACTCAGAGGAAAAAATCCCTCTCTGTGAAAATAAAAAGCATCATGCCTATATTTTGAGACTTTGGAGCTTGGGGGTTTGGGGTGTGTGTTTGGGGGGTTTTTTGTTTGTTTTTGCATTTAGGTAGTATTCATAAATATGCATCTCCACACATAGAAATTTCAGTTTCAGCTTGTGCATTTTTCTAAACAACTGCCCTTCCAAAGGACAAGCCTGTTCCACTTTGCCATCCTACCATGGAGACACCAGGAGTTCTGCGGGAATCCATCTCTCTGAGTTGAGCCCTCTTCTGCATTCATGTGGTCAGAAGGAGCTACGCCAGCCCTGACAATTGTCCCCTTTACCACCCCCGGGGGACCATGCCAGCTGTTTTACTTCTCCCCCAATAAGAGAGCTTGATTGGCCTCCAAGAAGGAAGCTCCCATTAAATAAAGATTCCCAAATATAAATTCTATTTTAGCCAGCAAAGGTGGCTCATATAAGTCATCATGATTAAGACATCAACCATTTCCTGGAAGTAAAGTCCCCCTGGAGGTATTTGGGGGCCCACAGTATCATCGCCACCAGCTGACAACTAATCTCCAGGGAATGTTCACCCTTAAGTATCTCTATTGCCATCTAAATATACCCTAAATGTAACCTAAATATAGATACGCCATCTATTCCTCCCATTCCCTGGGCGGCTGGCTTCAAGCAAGGCTCACACCAGCAGCTGGCAGGGAGGAAACCCACAGAGGCTCCGCCGCCACCTCTTCTGCTCATTTAGCTCTGCATCACTAAAAAGCACAAATTTCTCTTGCCTCAAAAAACATGCATGAATTTCTAGAATTTGTTTTTACTAGAGAATTGGTATCACAAAATACTATAAGTCAGGATACTAATATTAACTGTAAAATTGCAGCTACCAACTTCCCTGGGGTTTTTCTTCCCCTCAATGTCTTGTAAAGCTTTCGACTGAGAGAGAGGAATGAAATGGCCTGATTAGAGGCCAAGGGCCATGTTCCTTTAATTTAGCATCTCGTAGGGCTCTCTGGTCTAAAAGGAAAGCTGCTGGGTCAAATAAAGAGTGAGAATAAAAGAGAAGTCACAGGATGAGAGACTTGGGCATGATTCTGAGTTCTGGCGAAATAGAGACGCGCATAACCTGAAGCTAGCCAAGTTCCTGACACACATGGAAAGAAAGGAGAAGGAAGCCATCCGCACCACTGGAATCGTCAAGCATAGAAAGAAATGCCATCTCCTACCAGTTTTGACTGAACCAGTGGGCCAGACTGTATATAGACGTCAAGAACCTGATACTGCCATTAACAGGCTCTTTAGCCTTTATGCTTAGAAAATGTGTCCACTGTTTTATAAGAAGTACGCTGGCCCTGAGTTTAAAAATCCACTCAAAAGACATGTATGGTTCTTTAAACTCTCTCTTCCTCAGCAGCTGTCCATGCAAGTCAAGTATAAAATAGTTGGCTCTGAATATCTGCATCTTCCTCTGGCAGAGGTTTGACTTTAAGATACGCCATCAGTGAAGCTAGAATATTGAGCACAATTTGGATTAGAGCCATGTCAGGCCCACAGCTGAGTTTCAGGTTCAAGTGTCCTGGAGGGTCAGGAATATAGAAGCAAATTAAAGAGGGATCAGGATTGGAAACAAGAATGCAAAGGCTTCATTCTCTTAAGTCAAAGCTCTGGACCTAGACTCAGGCCAGGGCCAGAATGCAAGATACATAAGGTACAGGTGGACCACCTGAATGGAGGGGGAGAGGAGGGTCAAGGTAAAGGAGTAGGCAACTATGGATACAAAGATAGCCTACTGGTTTCCGTTGTCTCCCAGGAGCATCCTGAGGAGAGGGAGGCATGTGGCAAGGGTCAGGGACATCCCAGTACTGGATTGGATGGAGGGTTTGCCACTGGTCCACGTCTAATTGGGTAAAACCTGACCAAGTCTTTCTTTTGCTCCTGTCTCGGCTTTATCACCAATCTCTACAAAAACATTAAGCATTTATTCAGACATAGTTGCTTTTACGCAGCTCAACTCTCCTTCGGAAAAGCCCACAGCTTTCCAAAGCATTCCGTGTAAGTAATCTCTCAGGGCACGCATCCTCCGCTGCCAGCTCTCCAGTTCCCCTGCAAGGTGCCGCCTATGGGAGGCTAGCACCTCGCCCTGCCCTAGTTCCAAAGCAAGCCAGGTGTGAGGAAGGCAGGCACTGGGTTGCTCCAGAGTCCCCCTCCTGTTGCTTCCCATTCCAATGCTTAGCTTTAGGTCCCCTGCCTACAAAGTGACGAGAGGAGGGGTGCCTGGGCAACAGTGCTGCCTAGAACCATCCTGGCTGCACTGGGACCCCTGGAACCCAGGACTGAACCTCCAGCCTCCACCACACCCTAACCGCACATGTCCATTCTGCCAACCCGGCAGTCAGGGCTCCTGCACCAGGGGCTCCCCGAGCTCACTGCGCCCCAGGTCACAGAACTGGGTAGATGCCTCGTACACTGTATTTCAAGGTTCTGTTCTGATTCTCCAGGTCATCTGATCTTTTAGTCTTCAGAAGACAGAAGCCCTGACTCCCTACCATAGCTCAGGGCTGTACAACCCAGCAGCGTGAGTCCTCTGCTAGAAAGTCGAGCTCCACTCCCTCTGCCGGTCCTCCTGGGGCCGGATCCAGATCTAGAGCAGAAGCCCACTCTTTTTGGCGCCTTTTTTCTGATCCCCCACATCCCCCCAGCAAGGAGGAAGCCCTCAGCCCAAGGTTGCCAAGGTCCCTGGACCTTATTTCTTCTAGGGTAGCACTTTCATATTCTGTTATACTTCTGTTTCACCTTGTTTACCTTTCCTGGAATGACTACCAATTTTTGACCCCTTCTATAGCCATAATACAAGCACAATGCCTAACACAGAGGGGCAGAGAAATGCATGTCAATTCAAAGAATTTTGGATGGGTGAGCTTTTTTTTACCAATAATAGCCTATTGGCCTTGACTTCTTGGTATCTCCTGAATTCCCATGACCCAGGCACAAGCTCATGATGAGAGTTTGCTGGGCTTCCCTGGAAAATTGAGCAACTACTCCCACTTCCCTGAGCCTCAGTTGTCAGGATCTGTTGCTGGTCTCAGTGGCCTGTCATCCACCCCACCCTAGTGGTGATGCTGGTGGCAGGATATCTAGATCCAGCCCAGGCCTTCTGACCACTCCTTGCCACATCTCATATTCTGTGACGATGCCTCACAGAAATTGTCTGGTCACTACGCATTGTCTGATGCGTGACCCCAACCTCTTCTAAGTGATGATGTAAACTAGTACCATTTTTAAAATGGCATTAACGTGTGTCCTCAAATAATATCCCAATAGCAACTGACTCATGCTTCAGAAACAAGAAATTCACAAGCTCTGGAAGAGAAAAAAGGAAGAGCAAAAAGGAGCATTTCCTAAATTATTCTAACAAGTGACTAAAACCATTTTTAAATTCTTAATCACTGAACACTAACAACACATAGAGAACTCTCTTTTAACCATGACTGTAGATAGGTGTCAGCGTGTTTGTCTCAACGCCTCATGAGAGCACAAAGATAAATCACCAGAGGACTGTGTTCAGGTGAGCCCAATTCCACCTAGGGGAGACTTGAAAGGGCACATGAGTTATGAGACAGGGCCTTTCCTTCATAATGTAACATGCAAAACAGTCCTGATTTCAAATATTTGGTCCTGTTGTACAATCAAATGATATCCCAACTCTTCCTCATCCCAACTGCATCACTGGACCGTCCTCCACACATCAGATTTCCCTGTGTCCTGATTTAGAGGGTTGGAAAAACAATGGTCCCCACTGATCCATCTCAGGAGTGAGGTCCTCCAACTTAGGGCTTATGTAGCCACAGCTGCACACTAGTGTAAAGCCCTTCACTGGATAGTTACAAGAGAGCTTCTCATGCTTCTCTGAGAATCCTCAGCGAGCCTAGGAAACACTGGCCCTCTAGCACTCAGGAGTGGAGGAGTCTTCAAGCAGAGAGCTCTACAGAGCATTCAAAGCGCAGAAGGTGGGCAGAGACCATGTGCCTGGAACAAGGCTCATCCAAGGGGATGGGGGGTACAAGAAGAGACTTGGAACATAGAAAACCTGTAATCACTAACAATTTACATGGAGCTACCTTCTGGGTCCATGGAAAGCCTGTTTTTGATCAACTGGGATCAAATTATTTCAGGTGTGATGAAGTACCACTAAACTGTCCAATAGGAGGTAACCACAGAATTTCTGCACCTGCTCCTCCAGACACACTCTAAGGGCTCTAAGAGTGCTGTGTACAAGGATGAGACTCCCCAGGCTCCTCCTTCATTGATAGACTCATCCAAGACCCTGACCTTGGAATTATCTGGGTTAAAGCAGTCCATCTTTCCAAGTCCTGAGTTTGGCACCTTAATCGTTCTGGGTCTGAGTGTAAGCTTTGTGTTTGAAGGTGCTCCTCTCAGTCCTGTGGCCTTCTTCACAACGCCATGTAGCAGCCGCAGGGCCAGGTGAGAGTCACTGCTCCTTCCACCTGCTTTTGTCAAAGTTCTCCAGCCGCTGCCACCTGGTTTGATAAGGAATTCTCCAGTCTCCACTCACCACACAGCTGGTATGTCCCCAACCCCAGCGCCCAATGGGCATTGCCATTTTTAAGGAGCTGGTAAAAGCATTTGTCCATCCAGGGTCCTCCAGACATAGCACAGATGTGCTACAGGCAGATAGTGCGTGTTCTAGGGGAGAAAAAAATCTTGCTAGGTCTGATCTGCCTGCACATGGGCATTTCACACAATTCACTCACCTCCTCCACCAAGTATCCCTTCTGACATCAGCACAGACACTTCAGCAACTCTTCCATACCTTATGGAATTCCTAAACGACCTCCAAATACCCAAAAGAAAGTAAAAGGCAATGGTTCAAATCAGGATCAGTGGGCGGGCCTCAAGGAATTCATAAACACTCAAATTGTGGGCAGTGCTTTTTTTTTTGGGGGGGGGGTGTTCCCTGCAAAAATGGACTGTGACTTTCATGACCCAAGTGATGTCAAGCTTAGTTGCTTAAGGCATATATTCATTCCAGTAAAGTAGAGGTTACCTTCTGGATCTCCTGGGAATATTGGAGATACCCCATTTTCCTGTGCCCTAAATGGAAAACCACTCCCAAGAGCCTTTCGATGTAACCAAGGTCACAATCCCATAGCCTTCAAGTTGTATCCACCTTCCTTCACGGGCACAAAGGCACGAAGCCCCATCTCTCCCTGGGTCTTACTGTGCCTGGTTCACCCGGTCCTGGGCTCAGTGCCCACACACTCTGGAGACCCAACTGGGGGTCTGAGATTTCATCACTAGGGAAGCATCTGTCTCCATGGACACCAGAGCCAGCTTTGGCACCTATTCCTACAAGGAAGAGCACGAGCCTGAACAGCAGTTTCTGGGTGCCTCCTTCCACCAAGGGACCCGGGAGCAGCCTTTCAGAGGGCAGGCTGGTCAGTAGGCAAGAGGGTATCCAAAAGTTGGGGGCAGTGATCTACCTTGTCCCTGAGCATTTAAATACAGCCCAGTGCACCTAAGCCTTCCTTGCCAGAGTGCTTAGAGAAGACCACTTGCATGCAAGAGTACCCACTAACAGATTCCTCCAGGACTACCCTCCTGCTTAGTCCTGCCAGGACTTGACCAAAGCATTTCCCTCTTCTGCTTGAGATTATTTAGACTCTAAAAGGTTACAGGCTCTGACTCTTTATTCCATTTTGTAGAACGAAGGTGACAAGGGGAGTACACAAATCAAGGCTGCGGACATGACTGTCTTCACCTCTTGACCATGAGGCTGCCTTGCTCATCTTTCACTCAGCAGGAGAAACACGTATAATCTGATCTGTTGTCGTACTGAGGAGGCAGCAAGAGAGAAAGGAAGAGCACCTGGAAACCCCGCACCTGCGCTTAGGATCCGGCTTTGTGCATCTGAGTCATTGGAACTTCGATTCTCGATTTTAACTTGTGCAAAATGAGGACAGCAACAACCGCAGAACCTTCCAGACCCTTTGCCATCCCAGTGGGCCCCCAGTCCACTGAAATGCCACTTTTAAAAAAGATCTGAATCAAAACTTATGCAAATTTGCATTGGCGTGCAAATTTCCAAAGATCTGGCCTGTGCTCTTCAGAGTGGGAAAAAGCCCACACGTACCCTCTGGGGTGGCAGAGCCTTCATCACTCAGAGAATGTTAGAAATCCAAGCAGCCTTTCCTAGATCTTGTTCTCAATTTTCTTCACTCTGAATAAGCTTAAATACCTGTGCTTGCCTCTGCTGCAAGACTTAGCAGATGGTTACCCAACACCTTCCCGAGTGAGAACATTGTGTGGGATTGTCTGCAGTGTCAATGAAAACAAGGAGATGGAACAGGAATTGGGGACTTTCCAGGGTCCTAGAAATGCCTAATAAGACAGTATGCCAATCTTCTTAAAACAAATGACTTATTTTAGCTGAGAGCAGCCAGCAAATTTAACCCAGGTATTGTTTCTCAGGAAAGGAACTGTGTATACAGTTCAATGAACTAATACCAAACTTTGCTGCAGAGATAGAGAGGAGGGGGAAATCTCTAAGTTCACTCCAGTGTTTGGATTTTTTAGCCATTTGTTCTGCAAATAGCACTGGCTCTACCACAAATTCTGCTTTTGCTCACAGGCCCCCATTCATCGGTCCTGTTGCATGGAAGGACAATCAAGCACAGTCATCCCACGTGTGTCTTCCTGATCTCTACACAGAAGTTTTCCAGCAGGGATTTTCTTGTTTACTAAAACTGAACACCTTACCAAACTAAACCTGGGCGGAATTCTTGTCTCGATGTCAAATTCAGCACCCATTCACCCTGTGGAATGGGGGTGGAGGACCTATCACAGCGGTATGTTAGGAATAGCAGGAAAAGAAAGATTTCTGGAAAGCAAGCCTGACAACAGACGAAGGGGCGGAGGAGGCCGCAAAGAAGAAAAGCACAGCCAGGGCTTCAAAGCAGCCTTCCCATCTTTTCCTTTATTTGGGTAGGTAGTTATCATCACAATGAATCCCACGATTATGTATAATTATAATGCACCAATAAAAAGTTTTGAAAAAAGAACAACAAGGTATTGAGCGCTGGATGTCCAGCACTGCGGTTGGCCCACTTGCAGTAAGTACACTCTATATGACAGACATTTCAACACCAAACCACCAAACGTAGCACCGGAAGCAAGAGGCAGCGAGGGAACAGGAATGATCTGGTGCCATCTGAGACCCCGAGAATGGGCAGATCCTCTTGGTATTATCCAGGGAAGGCCACTGTGGTTAAAGACTAGTTTCCTTTCTGTTAGAGACTCCCAAGGTCATGTTGGATGAAGTCCTCAATCATTCATTCCATGATGGATCCTGCATTGCTTCTTAGGTCAGGCATCCACCCCAACCCACCAGCCGCTCCTGGGGCAAAGTGAGCAAGTCCCATAGAAAACTCACACCAGAAATTCACCTGCTTCTCAGGTATTGGCAGGGCTAGCACCTAAGCACCCACACATGGCACCCCTATGTTCTTTGCATTGCATGCTGTCAGCCTTTGGGGCAGAGATGAGGGAGTATATGTACCTCAATAGAAGTTGACAGGCATTTCTGCCTTCAGGGAGAGTGGCATGACCCAGGTCCCTGTAGGTGGCTTTTCTGTTCAGAGGAGACCTTGAGGGGTCTTTGGGGGATATAAGATGTGAAGCTGCTGAACTCACCTTCATGGGCATGAATTAAGCCAAAGTGCTTTGCTTTATAAAGCAACTAAAAGTTTGGCGCTGTCTGCGGGTGCCACCAGCGATGGGGGCAACAGAGTTGTGATCTTAGAAGAAATGGGAGAAATGGGCAGGTCAAGGGGAACCTAGGGAGAGCTGTGGCCTATGAAAAAGTCCCCAGAGCTGGACAAACGAATGAATTTTGTTTCCTACTCTATGCAAGGCTTACACCTCTTCTGTCAACCCCAAGTTTTTAGTTACTTAGAGAGAAACAGCTGTTTCAATCTGGATGACAAGGTCAAAAAAAGAAGAGTTAGGAGGGGCCAGAAAAGTGAAAGAGTTGTAAACTCTTTACACCAGAAAAAAATGAAGAAGTGAAAGAGCTAGAGAAGTTCAAAGGGAAATCTGTGGGCATATCTGGGAGGACGCTGGCTCTCCCACGACCCAAGAATGGGGGCTCCAGCCAGGCCTCTACTAAAGGGAGAGGGCCGAAGAGGACCTGGGAAGACTCAGGGCCTGAGTTACAAAAGAACAGAAGTGCCACCCAAGGTCTTATCTTGACAGTCATCTCACGTCACCTGCTCAGCCTCATCAGAGACCTGCTTCCTTGACTCTGCTTTTCTAACAGTAATTTCATCTCCCTTGCCTTCTCCGGCACATGTCCTCGAATCTGTCTTTAATCCAGCCTTTCTCACTTCTCTGGAGCTGCTTCCTCAAGCTCCTGTACTTGGCTCTCTGGCCCATAGGGTGAATTATCCCTTTTTCTTCTCTTTCTTGTAAGTAGAGTCCTTCCAGAGGGCAGAAGTGTGATCATAGAGACTTTCTTCGACAGGAACGTGGGTCTTCCCTCTGACTTATCAAATGGTGAAAATACAAACGACGTGTGTAACATCGAGGCCGAGGCCTTCTTTTAGAAGTGATAAGGGAACATTACCTAAACAACCATCCATCCTAGTCATTCTACAGCTCTGTCCCCTGACTCTCTGGGAATCAGGCCGTATAATGACAGCACAGACTGGCTGAAGCTAAAAGTCACCAATTCAAGGCCACTTTATTGCTTTTCTCAGGAAATAGACATGACCTTTATTTCTGGCATCTTGATAGAAAATATATATCCTCCGAGTTAGTTCCCCATGTCTGTCGTTTCTACAGATTCTGATCCATCTACATGGATTTCATGGGACACAGGGCAGAAAATGTGATGATCATAAGTACCAGGGAAAACTGAAAGTCCAGTCTTGCTCCGAATAAAATATGATTCTTCAAAATGCCCATTTGCTTCCCCACCCCCCTCCCTAGTCTGGCATCCTCGAAGCCTTATAAAAAGTCTAGAGTCCTTCCAGAAGGTAGGTGTGTTGCCTATTAATCCATACTTCCTTGATAGCCATTCCTTTTTCCACCTATTTTTAATTAATTGCTAGTTAGGAATCTCCCTAGAAATATATGTACTTCTACAGAGCAATTGTATATACGAGGCATACTCTGACACGTTTTCAGTGTTTAGACTCTATTTCACGGGAAATTCTTTTTACTATTAGGGCACTTTTTTTTAAAAAAATGCAAATAATTCAAGAGTTACTTAGGGGAAAATGAGATATTAAGTCTTTGCCTTTACAGTCTTCACAGGACTAATGAGGGACTAGAGGGGGTGAATACCATCTTCTTGTAGAGAAATGGTGGAACCAATCTTTTTGCCTAGCACTATGACACAAGGCTTGTTTTAGAATGCCCTTGAGTTGGCAATCCTAACAGAAGCTTTATTCCAAGAGAATTTGGTGACTCCTGCTTCAAACTCACAGGGTTCAAAAATAAGAACCTGGAGAACTACCTGACCAAATTATCTTTTTTTGTACTTTGATATAATTCTTGTTTTTAATTTGGTGAGTTACTGAGATGTTTACTTGACTCATGCATGTTAAATAAAGTCACAACAACCTGCACTAATAAAGTGCAAAGAGATGACTTTGGGCTTCCAAAGCCCTGACCAAGAGTAAACGACCTTATCTTCTAGTAATTGGAAGATGTGTCAACTCTCCCCTAGCGATAGTGCTTCTACTACTTGGGTTTCCAGTTAGCTTCAATGTCATCAGAGCTCCCTGACTTTACAATCCTGAAGCTTTGCCTGTCTCTTCCTCCTGGCACAAGAGTACGTTAACCAAAACTCCAACTCTTTCTTTGAATCATTTGACCTTGAATCAGGGGCTCTTCTGGTGCTCAGAGAAGGAATACAATTTTAGACCTCAGTGAAGTCCTGGAAATTGAAGAGTTAGTGAAAATTGGAAGAGTAAAGTTGTTAGTGTAATCACCCAGTCATATCTTGAGAAATTCTGAACTGGGCTTTTCTCAGCCAAATATGTCAGAGTTTACAAAAACCCAAATAGAAGGAGATATTCTCTTTAGGGAATTTATGTAGGTCAATTCAACAAGTATTTGTTGAGTGCCTGCCTTTTTTGTGGGCCCTGGGGATATAAAAAAAATGAACTAAACAAGATCCCTGTCCTTACGGAGTTTCTAGATTCTTAGCGGAGACAGACATGTAAGCAGATAATGGTCATTGGCAGAACTGAATTTATTGACTGAGTAGTAGAAAACAGAATTAGAGAAGGTTTCCCAGAGGGGGAAACTTCTGAGTTCACCCAGAAAATAGGAAAACTTTCAGGGGCAGAAAATTGGGCAGGTCATTTCAGGCAAAGGAAAATCCAAGAGGGAAATCCCAGTGGATAAAACAGCCATATGCATTTGGCAAGGGTAGGAACTTTCCTACAGCTAAAGAGAAGCCAAGAGGAGCAAGAACAGGAGGTGGGGTATTGGGCTGGAGTAAGTCACTGTCTAAACCAGCACCCATTTCCAGGAGCAACAATCTGATGATACAGATGGCAGAGATCTCCCCCCCAACCCCCAGAAGAAGCAGTTAGATCTGCTGCTTCCTGCTTTAGAAGCAATGCAAGTCATGAACTAGAAAAGGGTGGGAGCCAGTGTATAGCCTGGGAGGCTTATACTTTAGAAAAGGAAAGATCTTCAGGGGATCTGCTTTGCTGACTACTCTTAACCTGGAAGAGTTGCAAGAGGAGGGGTAAGAGTAGAGGTATATGATGTGTCCTCAAATTAAAGCTTTGACTGGGAGCATAGGAGTAGTTTGATTAACCTACATGTAGAATTATTCAGATGATGCCCATATTGGCAAAATCAGCATGTTTCCATATTCCTGCCCTTCAGGCCAACGTGAGTCCAAAGAAATCCACCAAGGCAGTTCTTGCCTCAATGTGTTCAGGCAGCAGGAGAGAGGCCTGGCCTTGCCTCCTAGATGTGCCAGTAGAAAGAAAAAAACCAAAGGAGTCACTGAATACCTCTACGATCAGAAAAATGGACCAAAGAAATAGTAGACACTTATCTATTCCCAAAGTATACCATCTATCTGTGGGTGGGTGTGGAGAAGCCAGGGAGTAATTTGAAATCACAGAGAAGGTTCTCATTGAGAAGTGCTGTCTGCTAAGAAATGGGGTGGGAGGAACCTTGGCATGAGAGAGAATCCAAGTGCTCCTGCCTAACGGGGAGGCTTCCAGGAATACGTTTGTGTATAGGAGGTAAGGTTAACCCTGAATGCCAAATGCACATGCCTTGACATCTACTGATTTCCATTAAAAGTATAATATTGATGCTGGCAAGAAGAGGAAATAAGTTTGAGACTAAAGGTAGAAAAGAATTTCCCTCTCTCTGAACCCAAAGGATTTGTCTGGGCCTTTGGGTTTCTCACTAAATTTACTGTACTCTCAAAAAAAATTCTTTTTTGGGGGAAAGGAGGCCCCTCCATCTATAGTTGCAAAGGAATCCTTCTCTTCAAGAGCCATACCCACCCTACCCACAGCAGAGCACCTTCCACAAGGTAGCGGAGGGGTCTTGGCTCAATGTGCCTGTATCTATAGTGTACCTCTCCTGCAAGGACTCTAGATGAGATGCCCTCAAGCCCACTGTCCCCAGAGAAGGTAGAACCTCCTTAAAGGAAATGTGTGGTCTTATGTAAGAGAGTGTCTGGCAAGACATTAGGGATAACTATAATATACCACTGTCGGCTCACTGAAAACAAGGGTCCCTCACATCCTGTTGCTCCAGACGCTTCAAATCATTTTATTGGGTAACTAGCTACCATGTGTAATAGAAGAACTCTGTTTCCGGGCACTACTGAAAGCCCAGGAAATAAACAGCATGACCCTCTTATTAGGGTCTTATAGTTAAGCTCTGCCGATGCTCCTTCGGTTATGGAAGTATCCACAGGCAAATTTCACTTTCACAAATTGTTCTTGAAGATACTGATCGCAACTTAAGAGTCACGAAAAATCACGCATTACCCAAGTAGACACAAAGCAGGCTTGAGCGGATGAAAACAAAGAAGAGAGAGGCGATCAGGAGGAGTGGAGGAGGAGACTTTTTATTTCAGCCTCATGTTTCTTAATCATCCAGATTCTTCATCAGTCACGTTATTTCTACGTGCCTTCATGCACACTGTTACTATCTTTTCATTGTGATTAGATTACAGTTCAGGCAAATGGTACAAACCTCTTTGAGGACATGAGAAAGAAAAGACAAGGTTCCTAACTCATTCTGTGACCAGCCATGACTGATACAAGAAATTTAAGATTTATGGCTATCTTTACCATGTCCATGTGATTTGTAAGGCTTCTATGAAATTAAATAGATACATATAGTCTCATATGTATATTTTTTTTAACTATGGGGAATCTGAATTGTACTTGAAAGAGTTTTTACTTCAACTGGGGATATGTTTGTAGACATGGGCATATAACCAAATATACACACATAAACACGTCATCAAGTAACTAAAATGCATGGAATACCAAGTGGGAGATGCCCATTGGGCAGGGAGTTCCCTGAGATAGGAAACATGAAAACCCACATGGCTGCATGGAGGAGCTGAGTCTTGAGTAAGAATGGGTAGGATTCACAAGGAGAAGAAAACAGAAAGCAGCTCCTATTGAAGGAGGAAATTTGCAAGGAATTTCTGTAGAGCCAAAAGAGCTAGGTTCAGAGGTGTGAGTGGACCTCTTTGGATGTGAGGTTAATGTAGGCAAACGCTGTGCAATTAGGGTGGACCAGTAGGATGGGCCCATGACATGTAGGGTCACATACCTTGAAGTTTCTTCAATGGGAAGCCAGTAGCCACATTCAGGTGCTCAGCAAGGGAGACTCATATGACAGTAGCTGTGCTTCTGATAGTCCCACAGTTCCAAACTTTCAGAATCACCAAAAACCCATTGTCCCGAGTGAATGAAGACATTAAGAGAGGCCAACTCACTTTTTTTCAGACCATGGCAAGAATGAACTGATTACTTTTTCCTTGGCTAGTTTCTCTCCCTACTCTAATGAGCACACACATTCAGGCTTTGGACACGTATCCATCCGATACTTTTAGAGACAGATGGAGAACAAAAGGTGAAGATATCTGAGGTTCCTGGAACAAGAAAACCTCTGGAGCACAAGACATTGTCAAAAAAGATGAGTGGGATCCGCAAGAGGTGATAGTAAGAGATTGCTCAAAGACCATACTTCGAGTCAGGGGTGTACACATTTACAAGTGCAGTCACAACGAGATATGAAAACAAGAAACCAAATCGCTGTCCTAGTGGAAATGAAATGTGTTAAGTGAAATTCAATGCTCCAGGGCTTTTTTTTTTTTTTTCTCTTACTTCTCGTTTTAATTAGACCCATTCCCATAGTTATCCCCATTTCCTAGAGGATCGGAACTGCATTGGTGCAACCGTCAGAAATCATTCAGAAGAGGGCTTCGTGAATGTGAGAAAATACAATGCATTATTCAATGCAAAAGTAGGCAAAGGAACGGTATATACATAATATAGCAACATTTATGTAAAGACAATATCTATAATATATGCGTTCCTATTTTTAATTCAGAGGAAGAAGTTAAATATAAATCAAAATATTGTTATTTTCGGAAGGAGGTGGCTGTTGGTAAGATTTTTTTAGTGCTTTTCTTCCCCTTAATACTCACATATAACACTGAACATGTGTATTAACACTAATTTTTAAATGTGGCTTTTTTTAACTATATAGAATTTTTTTTCTATATAGAATTTTGAATGAGAAAAGACTCAGAGGTTATAGTTCAAATTGCCAGAGAGATTCCTGAGATCCTTGCCCTTCTCCTTCTAAGCAATTTGACAGTAGAAAACATCAAAAGGAATCACTGCTTGATTTAACAGCCCTCTGCTACTGCTAAGTGGGACACTTTCTAGGTGCCTCATTGAGAGATAAAGAGTCCAGGCATTTCCACATGTGATTAAGCTCATGTAGCTAGAACAAGAGGGAGTGTGACGAATGCCTGTGAATTTTTTTTTTAAAAAGTTTTTAAAAGATAGTTTAAAAAGAAATTGAATGATAATTCAAAATATTGAATACAAACTGTTTGAATGCTCTTACATGTCCCCAAACACTTAGTCACTTCCAAGCACTATCTCAGTTTATGGCTGTCAGAGTGATGTGGGCTTCATTTAAATGATGGATGGCTTGCTTCCTCATCTCCCAAATCAGAAACACTTGCAAAATAATGCATCTCGCTGCACCACAATGCAATGCTGAGACAAAGGGCTGCGGGGACAGGCTGTTCTGTTTCCCTCCTGGTCATCACCTGCCTTCAGTAGGGGACCACGGACAGATGAGGTCCTGCCTGAGGCCAGAGTGGCAGAAAACACACAAGCAGTATTTCTCTTTTGATGGCTTCCTTACACTGTTGCCCCAAATGAACTTGCTTCTGTGTCATAGAAATTATCAAGCAGGAGTCTGCTTCTTCCTTAATGCTCATCCCGAAAACCCATTGGTAATTACCATTATGCGGCTACATTTTGCCTCGGTAAGTCTATGGATGGAAGCTAGAGCTATTACCTGTGTTTTCTATCTACACACTTTTCTTTTTTTCTCGGGAGGAAATGCAATCTACGCTCACAAGAGGCTGGCAGTAGGATGACAGACAGGCTCCACATCATGACAGATGGGACCAGTTCCCACAGTGCCAGCTTCCAACGGGGTTTTCCCCTGGTCCTCAAAAGACTCCCAGTGGTCCCTGCTTCTCTTTCCCTGAAAGAACTTTTAAAAAAGAGAGAGCCAAAAAGCCTCTGAAGTGGTACAACCCTGGCAGTTATAAGTTGAATATGAGATGAAGGACAAAATCCTGAATATCTGAGCCAATGGGCTTCTTTGTGTTCTCTCTGCCTCCTCAGATGGAGACATTCTGTGCATTAATATGCCATCTGATGGGTGCTTTTCAAACTTTGACGTTCACATGAATCTCCTAGGGGACCTTGTAAAATGCAAATCATCAGGCCTGGTACCTGTGATTTGGGATTTCTCCTAACTTCTCAAGATGATGCTCATAGGCTGATTGGTTCCTGGTATGAAGGCTCTTGATCTTTCCAGCCTTGGCATCTTCTGGATCCCACTGGTTAAGATAATTCATTAAAGCCAGTTTTGCCTGATAGTGATGTGAAGTAAGCATAATTTAATCTGGTGGTGAAGGGCTCACCCCTGACCAGGAGATACTATGAAAGCAGTTCAGATCCTTTGTGCCCTGAACACCCTACAAACAGGGAGAGAGAGAGAGGGAGAACACAAGAGAGACAAGAAGTGGCATACAGTGGGGAAACCTATCCAAAGTTGCTATAGAAGCTTCAAGGGTGGAAAATGGCAGAACATGTTCTTTTATTGAAGCCCAAAGAAGACCAAGCACCAAAAGAACCCCAGAAAGAGAACAAAACTGAAACAGAGTGACTCATCTTCCCACTTTCTCTTGGAATCCAAAATGCCAAAAAGGAAAAAGAATAATTTTTTCAGGACAGAAAAGGGGATGGTATTGCCACTGCCTCTGTTGGTATGTAGCTGACGTGGTGCCTGCTGAAAGCTTAGGAAACCAGGAACTAACTAAGCTGTCTCTGCCCTCAACACTAGACATACAATTGTACAAACATGAGCTGTGGGACAGATCACTTAAATAGGCTGCAGCAATGAGACTTGGTTCTGATTTTCAACATTGTATGATTACAGGAGACTTCTGGGTGCGCCTGGAGAGACCCACATCCTTCCTACATGAAACACATGTACCTACTTTTCCCTGAGTCTACCAAAGATGCCAATACCTGCCTGACTTCCACTTACACGAGATGGATAAGAGGGTCTGGGTATGCTTAGATATGCCCATGCCACGACATTTCGAGGTTAGTAGGGTCATATACCCAGACTCTCAGGTCCACACAGGACTCTGAGGACTAGCATTCTGTGTCCAAATCAAACTGCCAAGAGAGGAAATATTCTACTATACCAGGAAAGGGAATGCCTTTAGGAAGAATCACAGAGGTGCCACACAGTCTGGATTATAGTTTCAACTTGGCCCAGATTCATAGTTTATTTTTAATTCCTTTACCTTCTCATGTCACAAGGTTCAGGTCAAGAACAAAAAGCCAAAAGGAGAAATTTTTATCAAAAATGTATTCTTCCTCTGTGGTGAGTGCTCTTAGAAAATAGCAGATTCCCCGAGAGAGGCACAGAAACTGAGAATCTGGCTATGCTTCTTAGTCCCAGGGAGAGGATGGGTGGTTGAATTGAGGACCAAACAACACATCCCCATGGCAACAAAGGAGCCTACTTCTGGCACCTGTGTGAGGGATTGTGCTTTCACTTGAAGGATATTCTTTCTATTGTCTCAGATTACCACAGCCAAAAGCAAATGCTTGGATTCCGGCCCAGCGAGGCAAGAATCTAAGAATTGAGGTAGAGGGAAGTATTACCATATGCTTAAGATCTGGGACTCCCTGTAATCACCTGGTTTGCTCTTATTAAAAGTAACTCAATATCATAAAAGGAAGTGAGAAGAGAAAAACAAATAAATGAACTTATTCTCAGAATCCTTCAATAGTAGGAAAAGAAAAGAAGGGGTTTAGGAAAGCCTTGCCTACACTATCAATTATGTCTTGGGAATGTGGATTTATCACTCCAAGACATGGAGAAGTGCCGTTAAGATAGTACTGACTTGAACAAGATGGAGCTCAATGAAAGTCTGCTGGAGAAGCCCTTCCTCCAGCACCCAGACCACCCCCTAAAACAGCACCAACTTTGAAATATTAAGTTCCAAGACCTGGCCTCCATCTCTCATTATCCTCCCAACTCCTCTTTGTTTCTTCCCCCTTACACCAGGCTCTTCTGCCTCACTGACCCACACACCCCTCTTCAACCCCCTCATTCTCTCCCTCCCTCCAGCCCATCTCCTCTTTGTGGCTTCCCTTCCCATTCTGGAAGGACTCATGATGAGACACCCCATGAAGTCCTTCCCCATTCTTCCCGACATCCTCCATGCCACAAAGCCACTTGCCTTCCAACCCCACCGAAGCTATGGCCAACCTTGGATCGATCCAAACACTCTTCTGCCTCCTAGGTTTCTGTTCCTGTGCTGCTGAGCACTGCTTGAGAAAGTCACCACAACCAGAGCCTCCAGCCCCTCCCGGGATCACAGGTCCCATAACGACCCTCTGCCATTTCCCAAACCCTCACCACCCTTACCAAATCTCCATCCCATCCCCAACTTCCTAGCCCTAAGGATGGACTTCTGCTTCACAGTCACAGCCCTCAAAAGGATCAGGAAAGAGCCTATATGCCTATAACTGAGTCTAAATGTACCTCCATCTTTGCCTCATCTCCTTTTTAGAGCATGTTGTCTATTCTTGTGCTCAAGGTAATCCTACTATCAATGCTCTGCATGTGACCCACCTCTTTCCTCCCCTCTTCCTGGCCCAAGACCCCAATCCCTCCCTGGTGCAGCCTTCCTCCTGCATCCTCAACTTCTCTCATCAGATCCCCTTCATGCAGCTCAGGAATGTATCTCAGTGCCTATCATACTTGTAGAAAAAGCAAAGGTCTCCCTTCATCTTCCTTCTTCTCTAGAAAATACTACTCCATCTTCCTGGCTGGACTTGTGAGACAAATCAACTACACTCACTCCCTTCACAGCCTTCTTTGACTCACCCAAACTACAGTTCTCACTCCTTCACCACCAAAACATTGGGCAATGATCTCAGGTTGCCTCCTAAATTAATAAAGGCAGACATCTTTCAGATTCCTGTGAATATGCTCCACTACTCCCTTCTCAAAACATCCCTCTCTCTGTTCTAGTCCTGACTTCTACCTTCTGATCCTATTTTTCCATTTCTCTGTCCCTGTCCTTGCTTCATTAACATCTTCTAAGTCTCTTCTACTTGTTTGTCCTCTTCTTTGGCATACTCCAAGGTTCTAGGCTTTTCTGTCCACACTTGGGCATAGGGCTCTTCACTCTCATGACCTTATCTCCTGGATAAACAAGTAACCCCATAGTGACCAAGTCCTTTTCTAACCATCTCCTATAAAACCCATTGGTATCTCATTTCCTGGACAATTTTCCTTTCCCACAACTTTTAAGTCACAAAGAGGAACTAAGTGTAGGTGTCCTTGTATAGGAAAGGGTCTCAAAGTTAGAAATGTTGAAGAAGCAAGAGAGAAGAGGTCTGTACAAAAATCAGTAACAATGGGATTATTGAGGACCCTGGCTGAGGACATAGTTTTGGACCTAAAAAACAATAGTTGTTCTTCTAAGGAAGAACACCAGTATTCATTGAGTGCTTATAAGCACCAACAGATACTCAGCACTTGGCATTTTTAGTAGGTTGGGTTAAACTCATAATAATCATGTGAGATGGAGATAATCCTTTTTGTTTTACAGGACAGAAAAAAACACACCAAACAAGGTTAATTTGCCCAAGGTCACAAAGCTAGTAAGTGCCAAAATCAAGATTCAAACCCAAACCAGCTCTCTCCAAATAAATTAGAAAGAAATAAAATCAGGGTCCTGAAGAGGAGAGAAATGCTAAGGTGGGGAGAAGGGAAATTGAGAAGTCTGATAAACTTATGAATTTGAATATGAATAGAAGGAGAAAAGGAAGAATGTCAGAAAATACAATGAACACAACAGCCTGGGGAATATTTTTCTACACCAAATCTCATTTTTCAGCATTCATAAAAATTCAGTAGCCATCTGGGGCGATAGTATGTCCTTTCCAAATGGTGTTTTAAAATATATATGTTAACTTTCATTTCTGATCTTTATCATTTTATTGAGTTTTGAGTAGGAGAGGAACAGAAATTCTCTGGGTCTTGGTCTGGTTACTTCTATGTTTTTCTTCCACCTTCCCCCTCCTTTCTTTGCCACCACCGCAAATGTTGAGAAGGGAATTCTGCACCCCCGAATCCTGGCACTGAGCATTTGACACAGCAGCCACACCCTGTGAGCTCAGATATGCTTTCCTGAGGTTGCTGGAGTGTCATGGAAGTTGGGGTGGGAGACAGAGTAAAAGCTCTATAAAATTATTTATTTATTTTGATTTTTCTCTAAATTTGATTTCCTATCAGCCAAGAAAGTAATCTCTCCCTGTTTTGCTTAGCTTTGGAAGAACTACATTGGGTGGCTCAGGGATGGCTGGCAGTTCTATACAGGGTGTGTGTGTGTGTGTGTGTGTGTGTGTGTGTGTGTGTGTGTGTATGCGCACCCTCTAAGAGCAGGCTAAGGGCTTTGTCTCTAAGTGAATGTCAACTGAAATTGTATTTCCAGAAACATTACCCTTCCCCAGGAGAATCAAAAACTAAGAAGTTGGGTATTCTCTGTAAATATTATAGTGAGAAAGGCCATGTGATGCTGGCCAGTAATAAAATCAGAGTTAGTCCAATTGTTTCCAGTTAACTCCTAAACATACCTTCTACTCAATAAACACACTTGTTATCTACTTAATAAACACTTTTGAAACACAAGTGCAGTTCAAACAATGCTTAATAAAAGCACACCATGTTGATGTTGTGCTGTGTTTCTGCTTGTCTAAAACACTCCTCCAACTAGACCTCCAGATTTCTGGTGATGCACAGGTGAGAACCATGATTCCTCTATCCCCCCAGGCCCTGCTCGGCTGCTCACGAGTTGCCTCAAAAAATCACATTTATTCTAACTCCTCAGAGTAGCTTTCTCATAGAGTTTGTGTCAAGGAACAGGCTACCTGTTCCCCTAGAAAAACTTTGACCCCACATCTTCACGAAATTCACAGAGAAGGATGGAGAAAACCCCATTTTTAAAACACACACAGAGAGGGGAAAAAATGATGAGAGTTGTAGAAATTTGATCTTGACCTTGAGGTTCGAGGTGTCGGACCCACAGAGAGAAACTGGTGCTATGTCTCTGGGGGAATGCGTTCCTGTGCCAGTGGCCAGGAGAGCCCCGAAGGGCGGTTTAACTGAATGGAACCTTAACAGAAGCAGGATGCTGCAGCAACCCCCAGTCTCAGAGGAGCGTCTTTGGGGGCTGCAGAGCTTCCCACTGTGGCTGCTCTCATGTTCCCAGTGAACATGTGGCACTTCTTTTATAGTTGCCACTCATTTTATTTTCTTTTTCATATCCCATTTGGTAACAGGTAATTTAATTGTAGTGCCCCAGCTAAGCCTGGCACAGAGCAGGCCACCAATGAATATAGAAGAAAGAAGGGAGGGAAGGAAAGAGGAAGGAAGGAGGGAGGGAGGAGAGGATGGAAAGAAGAAGGAAGGAAGGAAAGAAGGGAGGGAGGGAGGAACAGAAACTAGAAAGCTTATACCAATACAGAGACAAGATCTAAAATGAACAATAGCAGTAAATGTCTCAAGTGGACCGCTGAAGGATCCAGAACATTTCGTGGAATTTCTGGAAATTTCAATGTATTCATCTCAGCAGAGAAGAAGTCTAAAATGTCTCTTATGATCAAAATAAAGAGGGTAAGCCTGAGGATGGGCACCCAGAACCTCATTTCCTCTTCTCTGTTCCCATGTGAGCCAAGGCCAAAAGTTAACACAGAGCCTGGCAAACAGGTCTTCCTTTCCTGAATGTAAAGCTCATCTCTACGGCCCCCTCCAGCTCAGACATTATGGGAGTCTGTCTTTTACTGTCTCCTATGGCAGGAAAATTTCTCCGACTCCCATGTGTGGATCTCACCAAACAGAAAAGACTAAAACTGCAATTTGGAGGCCAGAGGAAGGTAGAAGTGAATGCTTGACTTTGAGAAGCAACTAACTGCTCCAGCTTGCGGGGCATGCTGCTGTTGTTGACCAAATGGGTGTTTTCTCTGCAAAAGACCATTCTGCCAATGAATGGCGGTAGCTGCTGCACCAGGAGGAGGGTCAAGATTCAACCTCTGCCTCCTGATTGCCTACTTGATTGATGTTCTACACGGCTGATCTCTTTCCCACAGTTTATCCACCAGAGCTCTCCGTAACCTAACTCAATCTACAAAGAGGAGGGCTAGCTCCCCATTTCAGGCATATTTCCACTCTTCCTTTGTTTCTTTCTCTTCTGCACTCACTAATGAAATAGCTCAGCTTGGTTGGCGTCACCTAAGGATGAGTGAATGATACAGGGAAACTTCTCTGTGCAAAACTAGGAGACACACAGGTCACAGGGGGTTGCATGATGGGCAGGATGAGTTTTTGCCTGCATTTAGAAATGAACAGTCAATGAATATGGAGGGAGTGAGGGAAGGAAGGAAGAGAGGGACAATAACTGATAAGCATATATGCAGTTGAAGCTCCTGTCTCAAGTTCACAGTTAAAAAAATTTAAAAATTAAAAAAAAAACAACTCAGAAAATTTTATGCCACTAGTTTCTAAGAAAGGAGAAGCCACTATGTCAAAATGCTAAATACCTAGGTTTGGGTCTCTGCTGCTCTTTTCTAGCTGGGTGAAGAAGTCCCTTTAACCCAAACATCAAATGCCTTTCCTCCTCGGCAAAGCTGGACACACTTCTTACCTTCGCCACTCACTTCCTTGGCCTCCCCTTTCCTTGCATACCTTCAGTGCTGCCCCACAGCCTGGAGGATAAAGTGCCAGTTCTTCGACATGGTTTTTGAGGAGGTCCTGGCTCCTCCCCATTCCCCCATTTTGGTCTTTCCATTCTAACCACCACGTGGTTCCTAGTTCCCCTGAGCCCACCCCAACATGCTGTATGTAGCTTTGTGCATTTGTTCATGGCGCTGCTCTGCCTGGAACCTCCACCTACTCCCACCCCCAGACCCACTGCTTGCCCATGGCCCCTGCCTCCTTGGTCTATGTGTGACACCCACACATACCCCCTGGCCACGCCCTCTTTCATCCCAATGGTCACACTCTGTGACACTGATCAGCTTCACCTCCACTAGATTGTGAGGTCCTTTGGGCAGAAACAATATCTCACCTCTACTCTGGATCTCCACTTGGGGGCACCGTTCCTGGCACACAGTAGGCACTCAATAAATGTTTGTTGGGTGAAGTGAATGAATGATCATCTTCTCCCTTCCTGCACTTGAAACCCAACTGTCCTTTAGAAGACTGAGCTCTAAGTTTGAACCCCCTCTGTTTGTCACTGCTCTCTCCCCAGTCTCTTGGCAGGTGCATATTTTATGCACCCTTCTCTCCTCGGACCCTCTCTCCTTTCTCTCTTATTCCCCTTTGTCACTTTAATGGCATGCCGGCTGGCTGAGCAGCAGGTAAGGCTGGAGGCTACAGTGATACCACGAGAAAGTGTCAGCCCTCAGCAAGGGTCACAAGGTGAATTAGGGGCACCAGCTAGTAGACACCTTCCTGAAATGTCTTCCTGGGAGTTCAATGCATGTGCTGGAGATGATGCTTTCTATTTTGAGTAAACCCCTGGCAGGCAAGGGTGGGAATACATCAGGAATGCTATATTCCATTCTAGACCCTTCCGCACTAGTAGGAAACGTGCAAACTGCAGCTGAAGAGGGCCATCAATCAGGGTGACTACGATGGCAGTTGGGACTTGGTGGAGGAGCTCAGAATAAGTGACCTCGATGGCCTCTGCCTCTATTTTGGCAGGTCTCAGCCCTCCGAGTTGAATTTTGGGAACTTCCAGTGAGTTTGGATGAGCACTAAGATTCTGACCTTATCTCAGCCCTCTTTTCTTCCTCCCCCCAGTTGGGACTGGAAAAGGTCCCTGCATAGCCCTTCTTCCAGCCCTGCTCTAGGAAAGAGTTCAGATTTCTCTTCCTCTTCTCGGTTCTTCCAGGGTCCAGCCTCTGAAAAACAAAAGTGAACATTAGAGTTACAAAGACAGTGAGCAAAACTTAAGTGATGAGAAATCTTCGTCACTGATATCCCGTGATATGCGTGCACAAGACACGTAGGGCCTCCCTGGCTCCCCCATGGGGAGGGGACAGTGGCCGCAGCCGGCCTGCTGGGGATGTTCTCAATGTCTTTGGAAGGACCACCCCCCGCCGGACCTTGCTAAGCTCCAGGCAGGCACCGGACCTCCTGGCATCTTCTATGGCTTTCCTGCCAGTTTGAGCCCTGGCAGCAGCCCAGAGCCATCACCCAGCTGAGCAAGGGAGGAGCAGAATGATGAATTCTGCATGAGAGAGTCCCTCTTGTGGGAGAGGAACCGGGGGAGTGGGAACCCCACTGGACAGCAGGGGCCAGTGCCTGGGAAATCATGTTTGTAGTCATTGCCGCCGTTCTAAGCCCCCGGAGAGACTGGTTGTCTCTCCACGTGGTTTTGAACAATTCGACTAAGATGGCTGCCTCCTGAGGAAGAGTTTGGCAGTAAAGAGGACCGACAACTCAGGATCCAGGGACACCCCAAGCAGTGGAGGTGGCAGCAGACACCTGCCAGGTGCCGAGCAGAGGAGAGCCTGGTGTTTGACAGCAGCGAGGGGGGGAAATGACAATGTTGGGGTCAAGAGAATGCAGACCACTTTCTTTTATTGTAATTACCCAACGGCTGGCAAGGACAGGAATTCCTGGCTCACAGGGTCCCAGGAAATGGGGCCGTGAGGATTGCGCTGAGCTTGGCGGCCAGACTGTCCTGGGCTGCACTACGGCTGCTCATCACAGCCCTGCCTGGAGAAGAACACACTGCTAGAGCCCCACCCCAGGGCACACGCATCCCTGCACCACCATCCCCCGGCTTCCCAGACACGGCAAGGCTCGTGGGATAGACTTAAAAAAAAATACTAGAAGAGCAGAGACTAGATTCCAAAGCACAAGCAACTTCTCTTGTGATCCCCAGTTCCCACACCTCCCCCTCACCAGCCTTTCTGGCCTCCCAGGAGCAAATGGAAGTGGGTTCTTCCGGGGGGACATGTTCACCCTATACCAAGAGGTATTTTTGAGTAGCACCCTACAACACTTGAAAGGGTCCATGCAAGACATAGGAAGAGGAGCGAGGCAATAGTGCCGGCTACAGCCAAAGCCTCTCAAAGCGCAAGAGAGGAAGCCCTGGCTACGGGTCAGCTCCTCCTAGGGAGCTCAAGCCCAGGCCCAAAGCAGACTGTGCAAGGGAGGAGAGCCAGGAAGCAGGGAGGGGGGGGGGAAGGGGTGCCCCCCTCCCCCCCCCCCGTTACCTCCACTGTCTCTCCCCAGGAGCCACATTAGGTGAAGAAAAGCCATTCAGGGTAGGGAGGTCCAGCGTGGCCTAAGTACAGGATTCCAGACGTCCCTCCAGCAGTCTTCTCTTCTTCACTGCCTCTGAGAGGACAGGTGTTAGGAAACAGTAGAGGGAGAGAGAAAAAAAGGAAGAGGAAAGCATCCGCTTGTCTTTCCCCTTTAGTGCCTGTGCCTATCCTGGGCTGCCTAACCGTTGGGTGCTCTGCAGGGAATGAGCCAGGAATTTTCCCGATTTCTCTGCCACCATTGTGGTAGTACAGCCAGCCCTTGATCTGAGCATCAATTCACCTCCCTCACCTGAGATGGACCAGGCAGGAAGAGGGCAGGGTGCTCGTCTCTGTGCAGGTCTGAGTCAATACAGGGCATCACCGAAGTTGGAGCCTTAACACTAATTCAGCGCTTTCAGCTGAGACTCTGGGACAGCGAAGCTTGGGCGGAGGACCTGACAGGCAGACAATGCCCACCCAGTTAGTTGCCATCTTCTAGATGAGGGGAAAGAACTCCTAACTCCGGGAGTTGGTGTAGTCTCCCTGGCCTGAAAAAAAAAAAATTGTCCAAGTGACCCTGGAGAGAGAGGAGATACCCGGGCCCATTCTGTGTCACTGACGACAAGGAGGTGGCATCTTCGGAGCCTCCATCCCCTCTGTGATGGTGTGGTTTCCCTGTTTGGGTTATAAAAAGAAAAAAGTGAATGTGAAAGGGGCGGGGAAGAAGTTGTTTCCTGTCTGTTTTCTCTCTCTATGCCTTCAAATCTTCACGAGATTCCCCGGCGAGAGTCAAATGGGCTTCCCACATGTTTTCCAAAGCTGGCAGGAGCCAAATCGCAAGTTGCGTATTTTTTCCACTGGCTGAGTTGTAGTTTTCTGTATAGATAATAGCAGATATTATCAAAAGAATAATAGTAAAAGTCGTAAAAATCGCTGCTATTAAATACTTATTCCAGTATTTAATAACCGAGTCATTAGTTTCGGGCATGTTTGCATGGAGATCATATTCATGGGTTCCAGGTAGAGGATCTCTTGGGAATTCTAGCCCGGGGAATTCTAACCTCCGGATTTCTTTTTAAATATTTCTTAACTGGCCACTTGTTGCTTTGTTCTAATTGCCTCTGGGGTATCTTCTGAGTGCCCCGGTGAAAAAAAGGCCCAGAGGCCTGGGCTTAAAGATACAGAAATTGGGGAGAAATCCCCGTCACCAGCAGCAGGGAGTAGCATTTCCTACTCACAGAGGCCCTATTTTGTAACTTTGGTAAAGCCACTTACCATTTCTCTCAGGTTTCTCTCCCTACTTGATAATCACAAACACAATTTTTCTGCCTCGTCTTCAATAGACAGGAGCCATTTGTGCAGAGGCACAGAACGCGACGTATTGTGCTTGGATTTAGGCTACATATCAGCACTAACTGTCCCCCTCTGTCCTCTCCCTAGCTCTAGTGGAGGCCAGGCACTTCCGGTATCTGGCCTTGACTCTTCAAAGACCCCCTGGTCGGAGGCAAGTGGCCTTCCCACATGTTTCAAACATCGACGGAAGATTTGTTTTGTCGGGCACTCTTGGTTGGACCCTTGGAAAGGATGGTCCCTTCAGGCCACCTCCTCCAGCCGAGGAATTCTTTTTCCCTCTTGTGGAACACAGCCCTGTGTGGCAGCTACCAGAAATCCTGGCGGGAATCGGAGCCTCCTGGAGTCAACGGGACTCCATGCTCTCTATCTACTGCTGCCTCAAAGGCCCTCCCCAATCCCTTCACGGTTCCCTTTGGGTCGTTTTATCGACACCTCTTCTGCTTCAGACTGTTAGCCAAGTCATTTTTCCTAAACTTAACCAGGCCCGTAGGTAGGGTGAAGTAGGTTCTGTAGGCCCTCCCCCACCCGATCCTGTTGTTCAATGGCTTTGGTTTACCCCTTCAAGCCCCTGACATGACACTGAAATAGCACCATTTGTCCCTTGCAGAATCCGTGCCCCAAGTGGGAAACGGACCTGTGGGTTGCCTTCACCCCACACACATACCCCAGGCAGGCATCTCTACTTGGGGCCCTGCCTTTTCCCTCTTGGCTCTTTTCATTTTTCTCTTCCCAGGCTAGGGGAATCCTCCCCCTCTTCCTCTGATAGTTAAATTCTTTTGCCTTTCAGTGTATTCAATACATTTTTGTTTCATTACGCTTTGGTGTTCCCCGAGGAGTCGGGCTTTTGCTAAAAATAAAAAGCCAGAATAGTGTCAGGCTATTTCTGCTTTCCTCCCAGTTACACCCTTGTCTTGTTCAAAGAGTTGGGGCTGGTGAGGGGTGCAGGGGGTGAACTGAGAGAAGAGGAAAATTCAAGGAGAAAAAGAAATGTTTGTAACATGCAGTATTATCCGACCCCATTCATAATATGCAGTCAAATTCTTGTGATCAATTTAAAGTTATTTCCTTTAGGAACTCCTAGGAGGCCTGGGGAGGGGAGAAGGAAAAAGGAGAGGGGGAAGACGGGGAGTTGTCCCATACAACCTCCCCTTGGTGCACACAGGCCTGTTTGCTGGAAAAAGTCCACCCATGTGTGGGCAGGAAATCAGTCCTATACCCCAAACCCCGCAGTGCTGAGCTAGGGAAGGGAACTTGCCCAAGAGTGGGCACCAGATATGTGTCTGGATTCCCAGAGTGTAGACAGGTCCAGGGGGCTGAGGTTGGGATCTATGACCTGGTTTGGTCACAGGAATGACTGGATCCTTCTTTCTTCATGGTGATTTCCCCCAACTCTTCCCCACCCCCCTTTTCGTTGCCCAGGGGAGGGAGGCAGGCTCTGCTGAGCATTTGGGAGGCCTTTGCCCCCTACACCCACCTGCCACGGCAGAAAGGGGGTGTAAAGCAGGAGCTCAGCTAGGGATGTTCCTGGCCTCTAGTTACAAGTAATTTCCTCCACCGCCCCTTCCTTGAAAGGAGATTTCCAGTCCCTGGTATAATGAGTTCACACATGGTGTCTCTAGGATGCGAGTGTTCCATGTATCAGGGAGAAAACCGATTTTCTATTCCTGCCTAGGAAGCAAGATGATGCAGGCCCAAACTAAAGAGAAGAAGATAGCACAAAAGTTAGGGAGGGTTCAGGTGTTCAAGAAGTAGCACAGCTCTTCGTTTTCTGAAAATCAGCATGACTTCAGTTTCCAGATCCATCCTACCATGGTGGTGAGAGATTTTATGTCCATTGATGGTTTGGACTGGAATTCCAGGGCCCCACACCGACCCGTGAACCTTCTAGCAAGGCTGCCCTGGGTCTCTTCTACTGAACCCTGCAATGCCTGCCTTTTGCTTCAAGGGACCCCTCTGTGGGAAACCCAGGCTTCTCTGTGCCCTGTCCCTGACCTAGGATGAAGCCTGCCTTTCCCAGTGGTGGGTTGCAAGTCCCATTGCTACCTGTCAAATGAAATACTCCTGCAGGTCTGGCTTTGGAAACAAAGAGCCCAGAATACTTCTGCCACTATATTCCTCTCTGGAGGAAATGAAACCCAAACTTAGTATCCGTTTGATGCAAGACAAAAGGGGAAAATATAGGGAAAAGGGAGAAACACTAATAAAGTTAATCAATCACATTTGCTTTTGCAATCGGTGACCCATAGAGCTGACCTTCTGTTTAGCTTTTTTTAAGTTTGGCTTAGAGTCTGTGGTTTATTTTAGTCATTTTTATAAGGCATCCCTCCCCATCCCCTTCACAGAAAATGTCCAATCCCAAACAAGGATATATACGCAGTATTGTCAGGGACCAAGAGATCAACCTTAAAAATTATTACAGAGAATTAGGCTGTAATTCTTTGGAGCCATTCAGGTTCCTTTGCTCCCTAAAGATCCCTCGCTTGGCCTTAGGATGCTACCCCCTCTTACGGGATGCCTGCCTTGACTGATGGGCTGCACACCCATCCTCTTGTGATCATCCCTTGCGCTTTGGAACCTAATCCCCTACTGTCTTGTTGCTGGCTTTCTGCCTCCCCAGAGCAAGTAGCACAGGGCTACCTCACTCTGCATTGTGAGATTGCGAAGTGCAGGGAACACGGCCTAGTTTTCCCTCTCACTCTCTCAGGGCCTCGTGGATAGGAGGTCTTGACCTATTCTTGCTCAGTGAATACAGGGATGATACAACTTTAACCAATTACCATTGCCATTAGTTATTTCTCCCCCCGCCCCCAACTCCCCGGGGCAATGATGAAGTGGAGAAATTGTTTTGGATCCGTATTCACTCATGGAAATAGTGGATTGGCCCATTACTTTTCTTCTTTCTGTGGATTCAAAATGACCACAGAACATTCTTTAAAGCATAGATGAATATTGTACTAAAATATGGAAATGCACAACCATACATTATGCTGGCATTGTGTTTATTTCCATTTTCTTACATTTGCAATTGATGCTATTGATTCCAGAAAAAAAAAAAAAAAAGAGAGAGTTCTCCAAGATTCTTCATTACAAAATAAATTCATATTTTACTGAGGTCCTGGAGTTATTCACTGCCTCGGGCATTTGCAAGTAATTCAAAAGGGCCATTGATGTGGGTGGTTTAAAGACAAGAACATAAGTTATTATATTGGAAAAATCTTAAGTCTTCTCACATGCCAAGCGAGGAAGAATCTTATTTATTCAGAATGATTTCAAATAATGTATACTTTTTAAAATTCATTTAATAAACATGACTTTCCCAAATAGGTCACGTGAGTAAACACTTTTTAAGATTCTTTCAATGACTATAAGAACAACTTATCAAAATTTTGAAATATCTCACATGAAGACAATGGCTGCTGACTTGTGTGCCATCTCAGATTCACACAGTCGGGTGTACAGTAGCATCTTAAAGCTGCAATAGTTTTGTTCCAAGGGTGTTTGAATTATTCTGGCTCCATTCGCTGATGCAAGTTCAGGGAAGTAACTAGGTAAAAAGTTGCCATCATGATTCAATTTTGACTCCAGAAATCCTCCAAAGTACTTTTTCTATGTCTGGATAATTGCCCTTTGTCCTAGACTCCTCGAATATCCTTTATCCTTCTGGTCTCTCCTCTAGCTCACTCCAAATTCCAGCTCCTTTCTGCCCTCTGCTTAGCATGATGATTTTGTGTTTGTCATTTATTCTGCAAATATCTTTTGAGCTCCTACCACATACTGTGCTCTGTCCCAGACCCTTGAAATCAGTGAGAGAAAGAGAGCTCCCTCCAGGAGCTTCCAATACAGAAAGGATGGACAGTTAGAAAAATGGAGTGACTGTTGTCACCAGGGAATTATTGAAAGGCCATCTAACCTAGTCCTAGAACAGCAGAGAGGCTTCTAGAAAGCTGATTCCCATGGCGTGGTGGTCAAGAAATGGACCATGTGCAAGTGTCCCCTAGGGACTCAGGACTATTGGAGAAAACCTGAAGGGCCAGAGTCTCCATGGAGCAGCTCCGGCAGGGCCAGAGAGATATTGGTTTATGGGCACTGCTGTGATCCATTCCTATGAGGATAAGTAGGAAGCGCTTTCCAGTAAAATTACTATAGCAAGGTAATTTGGGGTTCTCTAAGAAATGTAGGCCCATTTACTACCATTTTGAAAAATTCTTGATGTTCAACAAAAGGTATCGGGTTACTTTGCCTGTGTCCTCAAAGTGACTAATGCTACTCAGTTCTAACTACTGTCTTCTCATGAGAGAATGAGTGTGGAAAAAGACAAACAGTATCTTGGTACTATTCTGAAAATAGCTCTGGAGCCGAGTGTGGTGGCGCACGCTTGTAATCCCAGCATTTGCGAGGCTGAGAGCAGAGGATCCATGTTCGAGGCCAGCCTCACGTACTTAGTAAGGCACTCCACAACTTAGTGAGACCCTGTTTCAAAATAAAGAATAAAAAATGGGACTGGGGGTATACCTCGGAGGTAGAATGCCCCTGAGTTCAATCCCCACATATGAGGGAGAACATCTGACTCTTCACTTTTTGTGACTGACTAATCTCACTTAGTATAATATTCTCAGTTCCATCTATTTCCCGAAGAATTACATAATTTTGTTCTTCTTTATGTGTGAGTAGAATCTCATTGTGTGTATATATCCCATAATTTTGTAATCCATTCATTTGTTGATGGCCATCTCAGCTGGTTCCATAGTTTGGCAATTATGAATTGTGCAGCTATAAACATAGATATGCATGCATTGCTATGGTACTCTGATTTCAATTCTTTTGGATAGATCACCAGGAGTGGATATATATAGCTGGATCATATGGTAGGTTCATTCTCATTCTTCTGAGGACCCTCCACACTGTTTTCCAAAGTGGTTGCACTAATTTGTAATCCCACTAATAATATATCAGAGTTCTTCTCCACATTCTCATCAACATTTATTATTGTTTGTGTTTTTAATGATTGCCATTCTAATTGGGGTTAGGAGAAATCTCAGGGTAATTTTGATTTGCATCTCTCATGGCTAATGATGTTGAACATTTTTTCATGTATTTATTGGCCATTTGTGTTTCTTCTTTTGTGAAGTACATATACAAATTCATCAAAGACTGTGCTGAGTACAGGAAGGTGGAGAGGGAGAGGTTGTGGGGTGGGAACGAGGGGAGCGCTCAACAAGTGCTGTGTGCACTCGATCACCCTGAACTGCATCAAGACGTATGATTACAATGCACCAATAAAAAAGAAAATAGCTCTGATCTCATAGACCCCCGCGCTATTCTAAAAATAGCTCTAATCTCCTAGACCTTGTGCAAATATCTCAAGGGCATACAAAGATCGTCAGACCATATTTTGAGAACTACTAACCAAGAGTATAATCTGAAAATGGACACTAAGAATGCACCTGGATTAATGAAAGAAATTTGTGATTGCTGGATGATGTCTGCCTTGAGCACAGGAGTAAGGAGCGCTGGGACACTTTGTGTATCTAACATCCCCACTGAGCATAACCTCATATTTACCAAGTACATAGACATCCCAACTCCCTTTATAATAAGATTGACTTTTAAACAAACATTTCATTATCCATACATCCAGATGAAAGCTGTCCTTTCAGTCTAGTTATTTCAATCAACAACTTTCAGTATAATTACAATTTGGGAGTTCTTTATGAGTCCAAAATTCAAATTAAGCTCATTGTTATAAGCAAGCTTGGTTTTACAAAAAAATAATAATAATACTTAGGAGTTGTACACCTGGCTTATCCAACTTCTTTTTTATATACTTTTGCTGGTGCATTATAGTCTCACATCATAATGTAGTTCACAGTGATCATGACATACATGCACACAGCACTTGGTGATCTTTCCCCTGGTTCCTTCCCAACTCCCCCTTCTCCACACAAACTATTGAGATTGGCGTTGCTATTCTCCCATAACTACATAATGTCAGTGGAAGTGTTGCCTTCATTACTTCTCCCTCTCCCCCACTCCCCAAACTACCTCCCTCGCTCCACTGGAGTTTCTCCTACATTATCTAAAGTCCTTCTTATATCCCTGATTACTCACTAGTTTCCACATATGAAAGAGAATTTATGACCCTTCACTTTCTGCAACTGACTAATCTCACTTAACAGGATGTTCTCCAGATCCAACTTCTAAGTCTTGGCTCCAAATGATTTCTAATTCATGGGGAATAAAATTAGATCTGTCCTGATGGATGCAAAAAATGCTATGAACAAGGGCATCAAAATTATTCCACTGCTGGGTGTTGTGGCACACGCCTGTAACCCCAGTAACTCAGAAAGCTGAAGAAAGAGGATCACAAGTTTGAGACTAGCCTTGGACAAGTTAAAGAGACCCTAGCTCAAATGAAAAAAAAAAAAACATACATATATATATATATATATATATATATATATATATATATATATATATATATATATGTCAGGCATGGTGGCACATACTTGTAATCTCAGTACTTGGGAGGCTGAAACAGAAAGATTGAGGTTTGCAGCCAGCCTCAGCAACTAAGTCAGGCCCTCTGCAACTTAGTAAGACTCTGTTTCAAACTATTGGGATGGGAACACAGGTAGAACACCCCTGGGTTCATTCCCTAGTACCAAAAAAAAAAAAAATACAATAAAAAGGGCTGGAGATGTAGCTCAGTGGTAGCGACCTCTAGTTTCCATCCCTAGTGCAACAAAACAAATTATTCCACCAGTAATTAGAGTGTCTATATTGTATCAAGTACCCTGTTCAGTGCTGAGGTTGGAAATAAAAGGCACAATTCCTGCCCTGGGAAGCTTATAATCTACATGGAATAGGGAAAGAAAACAGCAGTTCAAATCCAGCCTAATGGGAGCGGCATAGTCACCATGGTGGAGGGAGCTCAAGCTGAGTTGAAGGCAGCTGGCTGGCTCTCAGCAGGGGACTGGGGGAGTCAGGAAAGACTTCCTGGAGGTACCTTTTCTTCTGTGTCCAGAAATCAGGTAGTA
Organism: Graphiurus murinus; assembly: GCA_004027655.1. Lineage (NCBI taxonomy): Eukaryota > Metazoa > Chordata > Mammalia > Rodentia > Gliridae > Graphiurus > Graphiurus murinus. Next base: position 12,121 of record PVLC010006345.1, on the reverse strand, counting down.
GTGGCATGAGGAAGGGGACACATAAATGAGGAGGACTTCCAAAAGGGACAGCAGGTGCAAAGACCTGGAGATGGAAGAAAAAATCCGGGCCATTTGGGGAGCTTGCAAGAAATTCAAGATGGTGGTGTCAGAGACTGGTGCGTAATGAGACAGGAATTTATACAGGGTCAGATCGCCAGTGCTCTTGGGTTTTATCCTAAAGACCCAAGAGATGTGCTGACCTACATGCATTTTGGAAAGGTCACTTTGATCTCCTAACGTGTGTTCTGCACTGTGCCAAAACCAGGGAAACAATAAAAATATAAGCCTGATCTGTCCCTGATGCACTCATGACCAGCTGTCTCACTGGGTTAGCTTGGGTGAAGGTCTTAGCTTGGACTACCAGGCAGGCCATTTGACCTTGCTCCATCCCAGAGCCTTTGACATCGTGCTACAAAGAGGAGGCAAGAGATAGAACAGCTCTGGAAGAACCACATCACCTTCACGGGAAAAGTGACCGAAGCACATGTCCGGTGAACTGCATGACATCGTGAGAGACTCAGGTTTAAAGCTGACAAGCTTGAGTTGAATGGACGTGTCTGATTCTAAGACTTCACATCTTTACCTGCAAAATGAAGATACTCAGCTTGTTTGATTTGGGGGCTAAATGGGATGTTTGTAACTGTCTAGCAGAGTACCTAGAACACAACCAATGCTCCAAAGTGGTCGCCATTCTATCTCTACCCATTTTTCACAGGCCTGTGGCTGGAGGACTTACATTGCAAGATCAAAGCCAAATACAGCTAGACATGCCGGGCCCCAGCACGTTGCTCGTTTTAGGCTGGCAGACCTGTCACAATGTCCAAACTTAGTTTCCCCCCTAGCAAATGTGATTTGTCCTTCTGTCTGATCCCCAGCAGCACACAATCAAGATCAGATAAAGACTGGGAAATGAAAGAAAATGTGGGCGGTTGAAGATTCCTCTTTGTGGGAGTTTAGGGCTCCCTCCTCCTCTGTCCAGACAGTGGGTCTCACGGGCTCTGTGCTGGTGGATGCGTGTAAGGAGTGAGGGCATGCTGGGGAAGAGAGCAGACCCGACCCATGCGCCCCTGCAGAGCTCCCAACCCACCTACGGCGAACCACGCACGGCCCCACGAAAGAAAGGAAAACAGGACAGGTGTTAGATTGAATCTTCCAGAAAGTCTTTGTTGCAGTTTTCTCCATCATTGGAAAAAAAAAAATTACATCATCAAATAAAGACAATAGCAGCACAGCTTATTGAAATGTTACAAGCAAATTTGCTTTTGTACTTTTCCTAAGAACATTACAAAATGCCCTCCACACACATTATTATCTGTAAAATGCCTTTTTTTTTAAGCACCATGAAATCCTACACAGAGAAAAAGGTAAAACACCTCTGCATTTGGGTTTACTGTCATAGTCACTGGGTCCCCTGCCTGCAACTCTGGGAAGGAAAGGGGCCCCAGGCGGGCACGCTGGCATGTGGGGTAGTTTGCATATCACATCTGGGCTCCACTGCATCTCCTCCCTTCGAGCTGGGAAGCCTAGTGGCCAAGGAGAGGTTTGGTGGTTACCCTCCCGGCACAGGTCTGCAGGATCGATGGAGCAGAAGTCCTCTCAAGGAAAAAAAAAAAAAAAATTTAATGCACAGGGAACTGTTTGAGATTTTTCACTTAAGAACCAAGAACACAAAGATTCCGAATCTCAGGCACCTGTGAGAATAAGTATTTTCAGTAAAATCAGAGACACCTCTCATTTCTCCTTCATGCCACTGGACTGAGGTCGTGTAACCCACAGACTGCCCTGGGAGGGCCAAGGTTTACATGAAGCATGGAAGGGTAAGCCAAGTTTAACACAGCTACCACAATGGACAGAGGGCAGGGCTTTATTTAGAGCCTCGTAATTAGCATGCTATTTCAGAATTTTCCGATAAGGAATTAGCAACATCCACAATGCCAAACTAAAGTAACCTCTGCTTCAGAGAGTTGCTCTTTTTTAAGGCTGTTCCTAGCTAGCTCTTACTCTACATCACCAGGAGCTTCCTCTACTCAACTCAGCCACTGCCTTTGCACCAGCTGCACAGTTGCACCTTAACAGCGAGGAAGGATACACCCACTTGAGACCTTAGCAGAATGCAGAAAGCAGACACGGAATGCAATCCTTCTTTCCAAGAGGCTCTGCCTGTTCGTTTGTCTCCCTGTGCCTTTCCTGTGGTTCTAAAGCCACAGCAACACATTGGATGGTTCACATTCTTGCCCAATCCATTGAGTCCAAACCAGCCCCACCCAAGCCTGGCTCACATTCTCACTAATCCCCTAAACCAAGCAAACAAATAGATATGCAGCCTTGGCTTAGCTAGGAAGTGATATCATCTCGGGGGGGGGGGGGGGGGGGGGGGGGGGGGGGGGGGGGGGGGGGGGGGGGGGGGGGGGAGGCTAGGGGGTGGTTTGCTAATGTTTAGCATAACTAAGACTTTCAGTAGGGAATGGTCCCCAAGGAACCCAAAGCAGCCATTTCCTGTGTGTGTGTGTGGGGGTGTGTGTGTGTATGTGTGTGTGTGTGTGTGTGTGTGAGAGAGAGAGAGAGAGAGAGAGAGTACAAATGAATGAATGTACGTGAACTCATAAAGTAACCAAAGGGAACTTTTAATACAACTAACTGCAAATAGCAATGACTTAAAATTCTTTAACTGGTTTCCACACCGTTCAAAGCAGTGCCCACATAGCATGAGCCCTCTGGTGCTATGGTGCTAGCGTGCCAGTGCACTCTAAGGGAGGCTAGAGATACATGGGGCACAATCCTAATTTGGACACCCACCAGTCTCCCAAATGCATCTGGTCTCCATCGATCACCCAGAAAACAAATCCCAAAAGGGGAGAAGACTAAACTCCCACCTTGACTTAAAATGGGTGAGACCGTAAGTCAGTATTCACAAATCTGATTTATAACTTCCTTAATACATTTAATTAACTCATGGACTGGGGAATGAGTCATCAGAAAACTTAAGAATGAAAAGGGCCCTTGACACTGCCTTGATGTGCAGAAAAGGTCCAGGGAACTGATGTGCCCTGACCACAGGTTGTGACTTGTGGAGCACAGAGTCGCCTCAGGCACCTGGAGACCAGGGATACCCCCTCACGCCCTACACACCCCTACCCTACAACCCCACCCCCAAAATGATAACTTGCTGGAGTCACTATTGGGCTGAGACTGGATACGGAGCTAAATCAGTCTCCAAATTGTCCCTTGGCTCTCACCACTAAACCTCCGGATATGTTTTGAGTGAGAAATTCAATATCAGACTGCCACACCAGGCCAAGCAAAGGACACTGACCTTACCAGAGAAGTGTGCTCTTTCTGTGTGCACTTCAGAGTATTTATTCCAGGTTTATGGTGGAGCAGGAGCGCACGGCACCGATGTGTGTAGAATATGTAGCAGCTTGGCCCTGTCACGGGTGTTCTACATGCTATTCCCCATCTCTGAAGAGTTAACCTTCAAGTAACTTGACAACAATGGACTCCTTAAACCTTAGGGTGTACACATGAAGAGGAACCCAACCTCTTGTTCTCTCTCAGCTTCTCCTTGGAAGAGTACTTTCTAGCTTTCAAAACACTTTGCCCACACATTTAGCCCATCGATCTCCATGGATGGTCTTCTTCGAGGTTATACAGCAGGGCTCTGTCCCCACTGAACTCAGGGAAGGGGTTCTATCAAAGATTTCTATACTCTCAGCCGAAGCTGTTTTTTGATGTTCTGTATCACTGTTATTCGACTCTTTGGGGAAGCATCTATGCTCACACCAACACACACACACACACACACACACACACCCCTGTTGCATTTGGTAGAGTATGCAGCTTAGTGCTCTGAACTGTTTTATTCCTGCTGTATGTGGAGTTCCTGCAAGGTAAGCAAGTAAGTAAAGTGCAAACGAGTGCTTTCAAAGGGCATTTTTAACAATATGGAAAAAAGTGCCATATACAGTATTTCCAAAACCAAACCCAAACCCAGTGTAGAGTGGATGTCTCCAGGGGCAACCCTGGAGGCCGCATTGACACAAAGACCCGGGCCCTCTTGGGGGTACAGATTCCTCTGTGTCTTCCCTCACCTCTGTCAACTGTGTTTATGAAGCTTGGAAGACACACGTGCACACAACACACACAAACACAAGGGTGCAGGATACCGACACTGTGGGAAAGTTGAAAGCAGACTTTGGTCATACTTCGAATACCAGCTCTGCCACCTTCTTGCTGTGTGCCATTGGGTAAATTAGCTAGCTTCCCTGAGCCTCCCTGGATCACGTATATCACGGTTTTACAAATACTTCTCACGTAGTATGGTGAGGTTCAGTGAGCCGACATCCATAAAGTGCCTGATCTAGTGCCTGGCCTGCAGAGAGAGAAGGAAGCCTCTTTGCCGTATTTGGCCATAGGGCCTGCAATTTTAACACACTACTCTAAAGAGGTACCAAGGTACTATAGGGTGGAACCCCAAATAAGTGAGATCCATGCACAGGTTAATCAGGACACTTTAACGCAGAATAAGAAAGTCCCAGTTATCTACTGATTGACTCCCTATAACACATTAGATTATAATCATTATAATGGGAATGGTTCCCATAGTAAAAACCAACAACCCCACCTGCGTACGTATGGCTTCCCCAGTGTCTTCTATTTAGTACCATGTGGACACGGATGTCACCAGCCAGCCACACAGCTCTGGCCCGATGAAGGAGCTAACCCAAACCTACCCTTACGAACGAAGAAGGGACAGGAACGCTGCGCCATAGTTGATTTTTAGTTGTCGCTTTCTCAGAAGCAACACCAGAACTTTACCAAGAGCCTAAAGATTTGGGGGCTGGGAGAGGGTAACTGCCTGTGCTCCAGGCAGGGAAAGCTGTGCATTTGCCGGAAATCAGCCAGGTAGGGTCTTCTATGGTACCAGTGGCCAAGGCGACAGTGGGCAAGGTTTTTCCCTTGGAAGTCAGAAAGCATTAGATGGTCTCTGGAAGCCTCCCCTTGTGCTGTGATCTTTTGGTAAATCCACTCTGTGGATGAGTTACTTAAAAAAAAACATGAAATCCCCAAAAGGTGATACGGAGCCTGCGAGGCCTAATTCCAACTACTTCCTAGTGTGGCCAGCTGCACAGGCTTAAGTGTGTGGCCCAAACAGCTAGCTTTGAACTAGTATAGCAGACAGCCAATTATAATACAAACTGAGGCACACACAGAATAATGGCCTCACATGTAGTTTTCCCTTTCAAAACCTATGACCAGCCAGCCACCCTCCCCCCTTTCCTTCACTGAATGTTCTAATCTCATGAATGCTCATAATTATCACATGTTGGTTATTGTTTGCCTAGAGACAAATCACAGGAGCACTTCAATTTTTGTGAATAGCAGGTATGATATAAACAAGAAAAAAGAAGCGCTGCTTCCAGAATAAAGGAATCGCCGAACATAGAGATCAAATGAAATAGTTTAAAAACTTTTAAGTATCACTTTTTAAATGGCATTAATGGCACTTTAAGCTGCAAGCAATTAAAACATTTCAATTTTAGTATACAAGCGTTGGCTGAGGGATTAATTTTCCTTTCGTTTGGGAGTAGCAAGATTGGGTCTCACGACTATGTCTACCCTAAGACACCCAAAGGGACAAAAAGCCCTGAGATGGAAAGATGCCACGGTTCCTCCTCGGTGTCTCAGAAATGCAGGATGTCTACTTTTATAAAAAACTTAGAATGGGCTAGACAGAACAGCAAGCCACTGGCATCATGCAAGGCAATAGTTTTGGTATTTTCCCCCTCTTATCAAAACAAGTTATAACTGAAGTTCCAGTAGAAAAGTGAACAGGGACATTTCAAAATCAGTTTATTTTCACCATCACACCCACTGAGGAAAATGCATGATTGGCCTGTAACCATGCAGTGGCTGAGGTTGAGTATCCACCAACGGTTGCGAGTTCACTCACACTACCCGCCCCCGGGAGAGGATGCAACTCGGTAGGCTTCCGTCATTGGTTAAGGTGATATCCACAGTGTGATGTGTCTGTGGGTTGTTTTTGTTTTTTTTTTTTTTTTTCTTTTTTCTTTTGTAATGAGAAAAGCAATTGCACCTTTTAATACGTGTGCTCTGATCTGCTTCCAACAAATTTCAGGTGCGCTCGGGTCCCACGGACATTCATTCGGAGCTTAGACAGAGTAGGTATTGTGCACTGAATGGTTTGTATCAAAATTCAAGCTCCGAGCACATGCGAACATGTCAGTTCTACGTACAGTTACCAGTTCACCAGCAAACAGGTCCCCCTCCTGTGTGTGACATAGCTCTGTAGGTTCAGGTAAGGAGACTCCATTAAAAAGACACACCCGTTCCTTCTGGAGGCTGGTGCCAGCGCGACCACCGGACCTCCCTTCACTACAAGCTCAAAGCGCCCTGTGTGCCCGGCGGCTGCTATCTGAAACCAAATTCTTGTTCTTTGACTCATTTTGGCAGAGCAAGCTTTCTGTCGTTTATGGCACAGTGAAATATATTCTTCGATGCTATGTAATTTTGGACTAACAAGAAGTCTGTTTAAGGCACGTGTCTCAGTGTGAATATATATATATGTATATATGTATATTTAGAAAAAAAAAAAAAAAAAGACCACACAACGCGTAAGTGGAGTCCACCGTCTCTTTCATTTAGTTCCTGTCTTCGAGTAGCGCGTTGTTCTCGAGCTCCCTGTCTTTGGTGTCCATGGGGACCATGCCGTTCTCCATCTCTGCGTGCTGCTGGATGCACTCGGTCAGCATGGCGGTGCTGGAGTTGTCCGAGTTACACATCTTTTCCGTCTCCTCCTCCTTCTTCTCTTCGTCCAGGGAGTAGTTCCGGAAGGTCTTGTAGATTTTCTGAACATCCTCGGGCAAGGTCTTTTTGAGGTCCTTGTTTTTCCTCTTGGTGAGTTTGGAGGTGGACCCAAACTTGTTGATGATGTTGTCCTCAGAGGCGCCCTGCCCGTGTTTGTTGAGCTGCTCCGACCCCTTAAGGCGCAGGTTGTTGGGACGGTTGTTGATGCTTTCCTGGGACGAGGCCTTGAAGCGGCCCGTGTCCAGGGCGGCGAAGACGGAGCGCTTCTCGGGGGACAGCATGTCCAGCGAGTGGGCCCTCTGGTCCAGGCCCAGTCGCCGGCGCTCCATGCTGCGGATGGTGGCCGCCCGCTGAAGCTTGTCGTGGATCTCCACGCTGAGCCGCCGCCTGGTCTCCCGGAACTCGGCCGTCACGTTGGCCTTCCACTCGGCCGCGTGGGCCTTGATCTCACCGACCTGGCCAACAGACGGAAGAAAGAGCAAAATGTGCTGAGACATTCCTCTCCACCTGCGGCCTCCCAGCGCCCGCAGCCCTCTCTGTCCCCCAGGGGAGGGCGTGTCTGGGGAGACCAGGCGGTGAGGGAACAGGGAAACAAGGTGCCCAGGGAAAAGGGCCAAATGCTACTTCTGCCCTAGTTCTTTTTTGCCACCCAAAGGCCCAGCTTGAGTTGGCTAGTGACCAGTGCGGCTCAAGGAGGAGCCCCGTGGGATGCCTGAGATTGGGAGACAGTGGCTGAATGAGGGCGGTCAGCATTGTGCTAGAGGAAAGATGAGTGTCAGGGGTCCCAGCCATGTGTCCACACTGCTGAAAAAATCATATGGCCTCCTTCCTCCCACACCATATCTAGCTCACTTGTCGTTACATAAAACAAGGAAATGCACCTAGTGCAGTCTTGGGCACAAAGCAGGTGCTACCCAAGCCCCTTGTCCATCCTGTCCTTCTACCTGTCTTCCCTGTCCTCCTCCTCTGTCTTCCACTTCTATCTGGATAGGGTGACCAATCTGTCACATTTTGCCTGGGACTGTCCCAGTTTTGAAACAGAGTCCAGTACCCTAGGAACCCCCTAAGTCTTGGGCAAACTGGGATGGTTGTCACCCTATATGTGGACCATACTATGACCTTAACGCTACGGGCTTGCCTTGGCTGAAGAAGACCCACCTGGGGCACCTGGTGAACAAATTTCCCTGGTTGGGGTGCAGAAAAGGGATATGTTGACCAGAGCCCATAGATGATTCTTTCTTAGCAAGTGAGGGTTTTGCTGAGGATCAGCACCAAATTCCTTGGCTTTCAATCAACAGGGCAGACAGTACACATCCCACAGAGATGAGTGGCTCAAGTTTTTGCATTTAGGAAAGTCAATACTTATGTCATTCTTTTCTTTGTTGTTTTGCTGATCTTTAGCAGGTCAGATAACCAGCTGGGGAATCAGACTGGAATTTGCATTGACAGTGTTTATGCAAGCCAGGAAAATTAGCACGGGGCCCAGGAGTGATGGGCAAAATTTCTCCTTCGGCAACTTCTTCCTGGGGCCCCTGTATAGAATGAGCAGCTGCCCTTGAAGAGATTGTCCCTCTCTGGTGTTCTCTTTGGTTTTTCTTCTCTCTTTCCCTCTCTTTAGCTCTTCCTTCCTCCTTCCGTGCTCCTCCCTCTTATTTTTTTCCTCTCTTTCTAGAAGAACTACATGAGCTTTTTGTTTTGTTTTGTTTTAATCACAAAATGGATCTTCCCTTTTTATGTCTTCCTTTTCTCACCTTTGTGTAAGTTCTCACATAAGTTTATCTGAAGGAGTAAAGACTGTGTGCCCCTGGCCATGGGGATGAATTTACCTCTGTGGATCTGACAAATGGGGGAGACACGGGTGAAAGGGAAGCCTGGCTTCCCCAGGCTTGGCTACCGTTTGATGACTTCAGTCAAATGTTGAATGGAGGAGGAGTCGTGGTAGTCACCTGAGTCTCCTGAGCCTCCCCATGTGTTCTGATGAGAGGCAACTTCATACCACCCTCAGCCATAGTCTGCCTGCACTTTTTTGTTTCTATTTTGATTTTCTTTATTTGGGGCTATGGATCGATCCAGGGGACTCTACCTGATTCCAAGTCACATCCTCAACCCTATTTTATTTTTTATTTTGAAATAGGGTCTCTCTAAGTTGCTGAGAGTTGCCACTAAGTTACTGAGGCTGGCCCCAAACCCATGATCCTCTTGTCTGAGCCTCCCAGGTGTGTGCCAGCTTTTACTTTTTTTTAAAGTCAGTTGTCATTTACTAGTCTTCCCAGGTTAGTGAGTCACCATATTTTCTTACCTGCCAAAAAAAGGTTCTAGAAATAACTGTCATTCTATTCAACCTGGCTTTGAAGTAATGATTCAAAATGAAGAAGTCTTATAAGCCCTGCAAGGGGTCACACACACTCTAGCCCAGAGAACCGAGACACGCAATTCTTGATACAAGCTAATCTGATGTCAGGAATAGTCACGGAATTTAGAAGGGGTCCTACCTCTTCTTTTGTCTTTTTGGATAGAACTCGTAGCCAGTCTCCGATCATACTGAGAACAGCTGCAAAGTAGGCAAGGCCAACAAGGATCCAAAACCACACTAGGGGCTTATACCACTCCCGGTAATTGATGCCAGCGTTTCCCCCTGAAAACAACCAAATGTTATTTTAACCATGATCTAGCGCACGGTCTTTACAAAGCAGACATATTCCAGTCCATGCAGTGGAGATGCCACTCCACCATCATGCAACACTCTGCTGGTCGTCTTACTGCATACAAGATACACTAGAGAGTGTGTCCCTTCTCCAAGGCGGCCTAACTTGTGGTTTAACTCCTTTGATTTTTTTGGCCACTAACCTTAGTACCTAGAACTGAAAAATGTCAGTGGCCAAGTTGGCCCACCCATTCTCAACCTGAGCATTAGTGGCGAATGACTTTCGCCTAACGCACCCCAGAACAGGCTAAGGTGTCATTTTAATAAAAAATCAAATCTTGTTCAAAGATCCCAAAGAGTTTGGAACTCGGAACCATTTCCATCTTAAGCTAACACGAATTTAGCAAGAGATGAGTGGAATTAGGCATAATGGCATTGCTGAGACTCCCATCTACACAATAGTGACTTAGTGCTGAAAGATGTTTACATTATGATAATCCAAAGGGTCAATTAAGTCGGGTAATTAGACTCACCAGAAGCTAGAACTAAAAAAGCCCTCTGAGGCCAGCTAATCCAATCCCTTTATTTTTTTAAATAAGGATTACAGTAAAAGTTCATCAAACCAAATCAGCCAGTTGCCTGATGGTATTGACTAGCTGTTCCACTGAAAGGACTCGTCATTAATTGTAAGTAATTAGCCCATTTATTCTAGCCTTCCTACAAGCACGGCTGAGGGTGGCCATGCAAAGCAGGCTCCAGGCCCCGCCCACTGCCCTAAAGAAGTGAAGGAGGAGCTCAGCCAAGTAACCGGCCACAGCCTGGTCCTCAGAGGCAGGCAGGGGCCGATTCTAAGAAGACAGGTGTCAGCACTGTGTCCACAATTGCAGCGTTAGGTGATGAGTGATTGCCAGGCTTTCTCACTGGGCCGCTGTTGGAACCATGTCTAACACCACTGAAACCATACTGAGCTCTTACTGCTTCAACTGGACAGACACCGGCCCTGCCTGTCGCTCTTCTCCGTGCGGTTCTTCTCTCAGGAGAAAACGCACAGCCTGAGGCCTTGGCAGCCACTGCCACTTCTTAGCGCTATAATTCCAAACACTGCCCCAGGGCCCAGTGTCGAGTCCCCCTTGGTTTGTTTTAGCTACCTTCACTTTGTCCCTGTAGGCAACTCTCCTCTGCAGCTTTCTCTAGGATATAATCTGAGCTCCTACTACATTAAGTGGTTCTTGAGATTCCTTTTGTTTCTGTGCTAGGCCTGAAAATCCCATCGCTTTCTCTCCTTTGGGCTGAGAGTAAATATTGACCTTTGCAAGTCACTATCGCCCAACCAATATTGTCCACTAGGGTGCGCTATCGAACAACAGAGTAAACACCCTTTTTAGTAGCCTTCCATCAGCTGACAGCCAGAATTAGGAGCTCTGTGTGTGCTTCCAGACAGGGAGGCAAAACACTGCAGTATCATTGGGCTGTCCCAAAGTGCGTCAACTAGAAAATAAGCCAGCAATCAGTCCTGTGAGATCAATGTTCCGATTATATTTCTAGCAGGGTTGATACTGTGTCGGATCACAACAGCCATCCACTCTTGGTCCTGACTCTTGTTTTAATGATCCGGCAACCTTCTCTATCGCTCTTTGAGTACAGCTGGCCCTTCCTATCTGCTGATGCTGCATCCATGGATTCAACCAAAGTGCATCAGAGGTATTCAAACAGTACATGCATCTGTACTAAACATGTAGGCCTTTTTTCCTTTTCATTATTCCTAAATAAGACGGCATAGCAAGTATTTGCATAGCATTTACATTGTATGCGGCATTACAAATAATTTAGTTATGATTTAAAGTATATGGGGAGATGCTCATAGATCAAGTGCAAATACTATGTCATTTCACATGAGGGACTGGAGCATCCTGGATATTAGTATTTGCAGGGGTCCTAGAGGCAATGTCCTGGGAATACAGAGAGATAACTGTATTAACAAAAAGAGGGACAAACTTCCAGTCTTCTAAGACATGCATTCTCCATATTAGTGTATGTGCACTCTAGAAACTGGAACTTAGCAGGACCTCGTCTAATTACAGTCAGCACCATGAATGAGAGACCCTGGTCTGGAAAAACAAGGAAATATGGCTCTGTAACCTCAGCTGAGTTTTCCCATGGAGCAGTTGTGGATGATGCTAAGGAGTTGTCCTGAATACACCTACCGTTGCTATTCATTTGTCAGTTTGTTTGTGTGATTTCTCTCTGGAGCTCAGGGCCTACAATCAAACAGCAATGGGCAAGTACTGTGCACAAGGAAAGACTGGTGGGGTCCCAGGCCCAGGACTTTCTGTAAATAATTTTTAGCCACTTTGACTTTGCAATCCTTCATCTGTAGTCCACAAAAAAGGAAAGTGGGGAAACATACTACTATCTCTAGAAAATGGGCTTCCGAGCCGGGCGTGGTGGCGCACGCTTGTAATCCCAGCATTCAGGAGGCTGAGACCGGAGGATCCGGGTTCGCGGCCAGCCTCAGCTACCTAGTGAGGCACTCCGCAACTTAGTGAGACTTGGTTTCAAAATAAAGAATAAAAAATAGGACTGGGGGTGTAGCTCGGAGGTAGAATGCCCCTGAGTTCCATCCCCAGTACC
>PVLC010006344.1:51314-70231 GCA_004027655.1 Graphiurus murinus | reverse complement strand
AAAAAAAAAAAAAAAAAAAAAAAAAAAAAAAAAAAAAAAAAAAAAAAAAAAAAAAACACGTGTTGTCAGGCATAGTGGCACACACTTGTAATCCCAGTACTTGAGAGGCTGAGATGAGAGGATGGCAGGTTTGAGGCCAACTTCAGCAACTTAGCAAGAACCTATTTCAAAATAAAAATAAAATAAGACTGGGGGTGTAGCTCGGAGGTAGAATACCCCTGGGTTCAATCCCTAGTACTAGAAAATAAAAAAGAACATGTATAGTTACTGATAATTTATGAAGGAGGTAGTGATTTTTTTTTTTTTTTTTTTTGACAGTACTGGGGATTGAACCCAGGGACATTCTACATCCCAGCCCTATTTTGTATTCTTTATTTTGAAGCAGGGTCTCACTAAGTTGTGGAGGGCCTCACTAAGTAGCTGAGGCTGACTGTAAACCTGGGAGGTAGTGATTTTTAACTCATAACTTAGAACAAATATTCTAATAAAAGGGAAGATCAGAGAGGAAGAAATGAAACTATAGGTCCTTTGCAATAATCTTTCCATCCATTCATTCAACAAATATTAATTGGGTAAATACTATGTGCCAGATCTAATTTTAGGCTCCAGAAATACAATAAGCAAAACCTGGGAAAAAATATTCCCTCCCTAATGGAGCTTATGTGCTAGTGGGTAGCACAGACAAAGAGCAGCATAAATCAACAAATTATGTTTATCATAGCCTTACAGTGTAAACTGATGAACATTGTGCTTAACCTAACTGTGGCTTGTTTATCTGTCGTGTGAGTCACACTGTGCCAGATCCTGAACATACAGAGCTAGGATATGTGCTCACTGATGGGAAAGGAAAGAGAGTATCTGTAATATGTAAAGTCCACCCTTTTATCAGATTTGAGAGGATGAAATGGCATAAATACTGAACTCTGACAACAAGCCCACTTGGGCTTGTTTTATTGGGCTGATTCTCAAGATGTCCAGTTCTTTAAAAACCTTTCCTTCTCTTTATCTATTGAGTTAACTCAATCAGAACTAAATAGCTATATTCTTTGATATTTAACTCTACCTAAATCCATCTGTAAAACTGAGTTTTCAACCAGTGTATGTTGATGATGTTGCAAGTGGGTTGTGCATATGCTATTTGTAGACTCCAGGTGTGCTGAAGATACTGATAGCTTTGGGCTGCCTGAGTGGGGCTTAGGGAGCCAAAGACTTCATCTGGTAGTCTTAGGCTGCTGGCGGCCTAGTAGTTCATCCCAGTGCAAATGCCACGTGTGCCATATTGTGGACAAGGTCAGAAACTTGCTATCAGAAACAGCCCTACAATGTGCCCACTCTTTACTATGGTCCCTAGCAAGTGACTCCACCCCTATTTTGAATATACAATTATCCCCCATATCCATCTGTGGTTTCAGTTGCTCATGGTCAACCATAATCAGAAAATATTAAATGAAAAATTCCAGAAAGAAGCAATTCATAAGTTTTAAATCACATACTATTCTTAGTAGTGCGATGAAACTTTTGTTTTGTTTATTTATTTTTTTCAGTACTGGGGATTTAACCCAGGGGCACTTTACTCCTCAGTTACAACCCTAGCACCACCTGTCCCCCTTATTTGAAACAAGGTCTCACTAAGTTACCCAGGCCGGCATCAAACTTACAATCTTCCTGCCTCAGCCTGCCAAACTGCTGGTATTACAGGCATGTGCCACTGTCCCCAGCTGTGTGATGAAATCTTGAATCATCTTTCTCCATCCTGCTTGATGTGAATTATCCCTTTAGCCAGTGTATCCACGCTGTATATTCTGCTTGCCCATCAGTCACTTAGTAGCTGTCTCAGTTATCAGATCAATTGCTGTGGCTTCACACTGCTTGTATATTAGAGTTTAGGCATCTATTGGGAGTCTTGGAATGTATCCCCAAATACTCCTATCAGTAATAACATCTTGAGCAATATCCCTTAGACATCTATCTTTATGTGCTTTATAAGTTATATACATGTTTCACTATCACTAATATCTCAAGTCATAAAGGCCAAAGTTCATCAACTAGTGTGCAAATTCCTATCTCAAACTACCTTCCCAGGTAATTTTAAATGAGTTCAGCTAACTTCATGTCTAGCCCACATCTATTCTCATCATTCTTGCCGTGGAAATGTGACTGTGAACAGGACCAGTACTATGTATGCTGGGATACTTCAGCTTGCCTCATTGCTGTTAATTTTTTCTCTTCGTGGCTTCTCTGCAAGAGTATTTTTAAGTCATCTCTCCATTTTGTGAGAGTTAGTTTGATTAAAAGCAAGCAATCTATATAACCCTCTGTTTCTCTCAGTTGGTTACATGTCAACTGCACTCCACCATGATATGTACCTGAAAGCAGGCATGTACATGAGATAGCTGGTACCACCCCTCCATACCACACCATTCACACTGGCCGGCAGAAACCACCAGCAGGCAAGCAGCTCAAGTGAGGGGACTTTGTATTCAACTCTGGTACTGAAGACTGGCATAACAAATTACTGTTTTTTTAATTAAGTAAAATACTTAAAACACAAATTTTCTAATGTGTTCATTCGCATCCTATTTTGGAGACCATTGTTCTCGTATTCTGTATCTATTGCCTGCCTCCTTAACTTTTTTTTTCTGCCTCCTTAACTTAATGATAAAAGATATTATGTGCTTTTTGCCTGCCAGCCACAGGGCAGATCACCCCATGTCCCCCTCACAACCATCCTCTGAGGCAGGACTATCATCTCCATTTCTCAGATGAGAAAGTGAGGCTCCACGAGGTTTGCTGACTTGTCCAGAACAGTATCACTTGTAAGAAACTGAGGCAGATTTGAAACAAGAGATCTTTCCAGTCTTAACTATTACCTTCTTCCCCTTAGGTAATTCCTATTCTTATGTCTAAAGAACTAAGTTCTGCAAAATGATGCATTTTTAACTCCCAAGACACTCTTAAGATAATACTGCTGTGGATGCTACACAGCCTCTGTCTGGCTAAAATTGTAGCCCGGTGAGAGCTGCTTTGTGTGCCTGCCACAAACTTGGTTGCTATGGGATCCTTCACATAGGAAAATATTTGTCAGCTCCAGGTGGCTGGGACACCAGACAGGCTTAGTAATAGTTATGAGAACGCAAGCGATGATCTAGCGAGTTTTAGGGGAGAATCTGGAGAGAAAAACACAGTCTCCAGGAACTTTGATGAAGTAGGCTACAGAGTGCACATTGGGTTTCCACTGTGGCAAGATTTCAACACTTGAGTTACAGAGAGCGGCTAAGTCTCCAGAGATGAAGGAGGAGTTTGCTAAAATAGCTTTCCTTCCTGTGGGGGAACACATATGTATACAGCATTAGAATAAGTGAATGTGTTGACCCAGTAAAATTAAATTGCCATATCCAAAGTGGTGGCAAAATTAAGCATTTTAATTGTTGGTCATTGATTAAAATCATCTCTTTAGCCAGAATTTCTTCTCATCAAAGATGACTACATCCAGATAATGTTCTCTTCCAGTAAGAAGGGAAGAACAAAGGAAGATAAATAAAACACAGTTTACTAGAATCTCATAAAAGTTCTTGCACAAGAAGTGGAGAAGCATGGGAAAATAGGAGGTTTGTTGTTGTTTTTAAAATAAAAACAAGTTTTTCCTTGAAGTCCCTGTAAGATTACAGTTCACATAACATATTGGTATGTGTATATGTTTATACAAGAGGGGCTGTCTCACTAGAAAAATGTAAATCAAAGTCTCATGGTAGATATGCTCATTTTTCTAAATGACTAACAGCATACATCATCTTTTATATGTTTTTTTCTTGTATATGCATTTTAAGAAGTAGTTTATTGTTCTTTTTAATTTTTAAATCCATTTTCACTTTCTCCAAAGAAGCTATATTTTTATCTTAATTCTCCACTATTTTCAATTTGTTCTATACTCTGCCCCATACTAGCAAGGCATTATAGCATTGTTTTCTGTTAACAAACATGACAAATTAATGTCTACTCCATATTAAAGCAATTTCATTCTGTGCTAAATACCTTATTTACAAAAAGTATTTAACACACAATTTTTTAAAAATATGTTTTTAAAAGGAAATATTTATGGCTCAAATGTGAGTAAATAAAAATGTGTTTATTAGGCATGAGCTCTGTTCACTGCCCTGTTCCTGTGACTTTTCTGCTGAGTTTAGTCCATCAAAATAGTAAGGTAAGAAAGACTGGGAGAGTATGCTTCTGAGCTCTCACTTCTAACTAGCAAGAACTCTTTTTTCCTGAATAAGTGAAATAAGCTCTAATAATCTTTGAGGTCTCTGGGATCATTTTGGACTAGTTACTGATAGGAAAAAGCAATAACATGAAAACCTTGGCTTAAAGAACTTTTTTGCTTCAGCTTGGTGGGGGAAAAATGCATAATCCTATTACACTTAGTTATCAGTGCCATTTGAAATCCTGACTGCCTTGATAATCACCATGGAGCCACACAGGACTTAGCTGGGAGATAGCTAAATTTAATTAATAGTACAGATGACTGGATAAACCCCCTCATTTATTTTACTGGTCTGTGTACTTTCTCTCCCTGTCCTCCAAGTTAAGCTGTTTTTGGTTTCCTTGTTTTCTTGCTGCAAGTGTCCTGTAACAGCCAACAAAAACAGTGTAGCGGAACAACTTGGAGCAGAGTGGCCTTGTGGAAAGGTGGAAGGTTTGGGACAGATGGAGTTTGAATCTTGACATTGTTGCTTTTTGCGGGCCTGATTTCCTTCTGCTTTGGGTTTCTAGTTGCTCGACTCCATGGTGGTGGTAGTGCTGTCTACCTCGGAAGTTCACAAGCATGAGGATCAGACAGAAAAGGGCCTAGTGCTGGGTTTCCTCAGGGTGGGTGTCCAGTAACAAACTCTGTAATGGTGATGTTCTCATTGTTAGTTTGCCTTGCCTCTTAAAAAGCTCTTAGAGATTTCACTCTGATGGGAAATCAAGTGTACCCATCTAGAACCTTCTGCAAAGCAGCAAGACCTTTGGAAAAATATTGCTCTATGATTCAACTTTTCCTCCTACTCCTTATCAATAACAACCTATGTTTTCATTAGACTTTATGACTTTCCTGACAAATGACCTCTCTTTCCATTCCTGATATTACCTGGTAAAATGCTGAACATGCTTAGCCAACAGATGATTAAAATATAGATAAATAAATGGAGAAATTATGCTAACAAAAATTTTGGTTGCTTTTTTATTTATAAAATGAATATAAAATGAATTTGTAAAAGCTTTACTGTTTTTAATCTGCTTAGTCCCAGATAGTCACAGATAAAGATTAGAATTGGAACGGAAACTCTCGATTTGTGTTGCAGCATCCCTGTGTGTGACCTTGGCCACCTAATTTAACCTCCCTAAGCTTTAGCATAAGATGGAATGGTAATACTTTTTAAAAGTTCCTGTGAGGATCAAATGATCCATTATACAAAAATCATTCAGCATCATACCTGGCATGTGATATGCGCAGTAACGATACAGATATTTTTTAGCAAAATGTTTGAACAGCAGATACATATGCGAGAATCAAAAAAAGAGTCAGATTGATTTGGGGGGCCATGTAAACTTTCCAAATATAATTTCTGTCAGGGAGAACATTCCAGAATGTGTGTAAAAACAAAAAACCCTGCAACATTCTAACAAATCTAAACCTCCAACAAATTCTAGTAACAAATGTGCAGCCTTATGATCACACATTATGAAATAAGGGAAGCATAGTTACCAATATATAGTTTTAGCTTCTAAGTAGCATATTCTTTGTTTAGTAAATTCTGCAATCATATAGTGAATACCTATCTCTAAACAAACTACAAAATAACTACAGCCTTCACATGCTCTAGAATTTTTTTCTTTTTAATATTTTTAGTAAATTGCCAATAAGTTTTACCTTGCTACTGTGTGCCTCACAGTGTGTCAAGTGCTGTGGGAACTTCTGAAAAACAGAGACCCTCAAATTCACAGACTCCTGTAACTTGATTTCAGAGACAGCAATGTGCAGTGTGTTCAAGGCCATTGTGCACCAAAGGGCCAGATTACCAGGCTGATTTGCAGGTTGGGTGCAGGCCAGGGTCATTTACCTAGACGTTTTAATAACTGTCTAATAGTAACTGTGTGCCCTTAAAAAATAAAGTTTTATTCATTTCTTCATAGTCAAAATCCTACCTTTAGTCTCATTTTTATTAGACAGACTGAAAAACAGAGAGATCAGAAGTGTTACATTTAAGAATAGAATTGAAAAAGAAGAGTTAGTTGGGGTTGATGTCAAAGACCAGGATGCAGCCTGGAGGCTGTGGTCTCTGGGGACGTTTAGGCTGCTGTGTCAGAGACCACACTATGAAATCACAGCAACCATTTAAATTAGGGCTCGTTGACAGTGCTTTCCCAGCAACCAAGCATTAGATGAACCCTACAGTTCCTGCAATGTTTGTATAGGTTTTCTTGGATCCATTCAAATAGCCAGGACACAGATACATGATTTATCTTCTCATAAGTCCTGTGACGTTGTTCCAAAGTGGCATTATCATCACTCATTTTAGGTGGTGTTGGCCTAACATTTTGCCCTACAAATCATAGGATTTCAGAATATTACAAGACTCTAAAAGAGACTCTACCTTCCTGGCAAAAAGACTAGGCTAGAGAAGGGTCAAGGTGGTTTCCTTGGGCACTATTTGACTCTCCTCTGGAGTATTACCTAAGTCTTTCATAGAGAGTCTCTCTTAACTTCCTGAATATATATGTTTTTCAAGAAAAATTGAAAGAAACTTTTATAAATGATTTGGAAACTAATAGATGGATTATGACCAACCGAATAACTTTTAAAACTTATAAACATTTAGATATTATTGTACTTACAGTCTAGCAATCCAGGGATGTCCAGTTATCAAAGCTTCCAAAAGAAAAATATACTTAAAAAAATCTGAAAATCACTTATGTAATTTTTTCATAATTTCACTTTAGTAGCTGTTTATAGCCTATTAAATAAGCATATCTTGTATGTACAATTGTTTTAAAAATTCCAAAGTCTTTTTTTGAAACTTGAGCATAAAAATGCATTGAAATAATACTAGGTCTTTTTAGTTTGGGTTTTTTTATGCTTAGTTTCTTTTAGGATATGTAATTTATATTGGACACATTGGGAAATGGATGCAATATTACAATAGTGTATCTTTTATTTTTGGACTGTCACTGTAGTGGTGCTAAGAGCCACATGTATAAAAACATTTGGGGCTTTACTTTATGCCTATCCCAAGAAACTATGTTTGGGTTATGATAAAACCCAAACTATCATTCACTAACCATAATGGAACTTTAGCCACATACTTCATCGGTGAATGTGAATTCACCAGATGATCACAAGGTACCTAGTACCTTGAAGAGAAAGTTAAGATTAATTAAAAAAAATTAAAATTAAAAGAACACTCACCACTCACCCCCCCCCAAAAAAAAGAACACTCATCCAGCATGCACAAGGCCCTGGTTTTATCCCCAGCTCTGCATACCCATATCTTTAAAAAGTATATATATATATATATATATTTTTTTTTTAAGTGCATATATTAAGTCAGGCATGATGGCACAAACCTGTAACCCCAGCTACTCACTAGTCTGAAACAAGGAGATTGCAAATTGGAGGTCAGCCTGGGCAATTTAGCAAGATCGTCTCTGAAAATAAAATGGGCCAGTGATCTAGCTCAATGGTAGAGTGCCTCTGGGTGCAAGCCCCAACACTACAAAAGAAAAGAAAAAGGGAAACAGCAAAGGGCTTGAGATGGTGAGTTCAACCTTCCCACCCCTGCAGCAGGTGAGGACACAGCAAGGAGGCAGCATGTTGGGACGAGGAAGCTAGTCCTCTCCACAAACAGTATCCTGGGGTCTTGGCCTTAGGCTTGCTAGCCTCCAGAACTGCAGAAATAGGTTCAATTGTTATTAACTACCCAGTCTCAGGTATTTTGTTGCAGAAATGTGAAGGCACCAAAGTGTCTGAGAATGCCCTCAGTTCCCCCTCCTATGGGAAGGACACTTTTGCTAACTATGGGATTCCTGGTGGACAGGTGTGGTTTTCATCACTTTATATTAACCCACTGCCTCTGGATTCCTGGGTTTCTGGTGATAAACTCAGTGAGGACCTTATGAGGAAGTTATGATGATGAGTCCCATAAATGTTAACAACATGCCCTAAATTGTCATAGGGAGTAGAGCATTTTGTTAAAGTATTATGATGTGAGTGAAGTGCTACCATCCTCTTGACACTAGTCATTCTGAGTTGAAAGAAAAAGGAATTTGAGTTAGGCATGGTAGCATAAATCACCAGTGCTTGGGAGGCTGAGACAGAGGGATCACACATTTGAGGCCAGCCTTGGTGGCTTGGCAAGGCCTTCAATGACTTGGTAAGACCCTGTTTCAGAAGAAAAAGTAAAACAGGACTGGGGGTGGAGCTCAGAGGTGGAATGCCCTTGAGTTCATTCCTACTACTACACAAACAAGCACACACACACACACACACACACACACACACACACACACACACACACACACGGAATTTGATCCCTTGAGTTTAGATATGATGAGGTCTTTAAAAGCCAAAAATTTGTATCTCCCTCATTGCTATGATGTTGAACATATTTTTAATGTATTTATTGGCCTTTTGTATTTCTTCTTTTGTGAAGTGCCTATTCCATTACCCATTTCTTGACTGGGTTATTTAGTTTTTTAATGTTATGCCTTTTAAGTTCCTTGTATACTCTGGACAAGAGGAATAGAGCCTACTCTGTAGGCTCTTTCTTTAGACTCTTGATGGTTTCTTTTGGTGAACAGAAACTTTCTAGTTTAATGCCACCACTTATTAATTCTTGTTTTAATTTCCTGAACTTTGGGGGTCTTATTGAAGAAGTTTCTACTTGTGCCTATATGTTGAAGTGTTGTACCTATGCCCTCCTCTACTAATTTCAAAGTGTCAGGTCTAATTTCCAGGTCTTTGATACTATAATGCACCAATAAAAGTATTTCTTTAAAGCCAAAACTTATTACATACTTTCAGACTCAAAATAAAAGGTCATTGAAGCATCCTACACATTTTAATATTAAACAAGTAGACATCAGTCTCCATAACCCACAGAAGAAAAAGCTTCTCTAGTCTTTATTCTTATAAAGGTAGAAAAGATCCTGGAGGCCCAAAAGTAATACAACCACAGTAGGTCACGCCCAGCCATGACCTGGCCATTTCTTGCTGTGACCTCACAAGGAGCATTGTGAGGGAGCCTCAAGCACCAGCTGTATAAGGCCTTCACCACTGCTGAGTTTTGTCCTTAAGTACAAGGAGCTCTTGGTGGTGACCTGTTGGACTCGCAGTTAGCTTGTTTGGTGGCTTGGTGGTTTTGAATCTGATTTGTGGGTTTGGGCTTTTGGCTTTGTTGTTTTGTGTGTATGTTTTGTTTGTTTGGGTTGGTTTTTTTTTTTTTTTGTACTTTTGTTTGTTGATTTGTTGCTTTGTAGCTAGCATCATTAGTTGCTGTTGCAGCTTTCAATGGACGGTACTAAGAAAGAGAGTAGGCCAGGCCTCTCTGCCAGCTCTCCCTGTGAGGATGTCCTCAAGGGCCCTTATGAGATCCTGAGGGACATCGGTGAGGGCACCTTTGCCCAGGTCAAACTGGCCTGCCATATATTCACTAGGACAGAGGTGGCTGTGAAGGTCCTGACTAAGAACAGGTATAAACACCCCCTCATTCTATCTGAAATAGATCTAATGAGGACTGTGGAGCACCCAAAGGTGGTCCAGCTGTTTCAGATTGTAGACTCTGCTGACTACCTGGCAAAGAGCACGTGTGCAGAGGGCACTGGCTCACTGTGACCCATATTATATCAACATATACTATTGCATGTTGGCCCCAAAGATACTCCCTGGATCCAACCAAGTAGCTCCAGTGAAAGAGGAGCAGAAGCACCAAGGATTATTTAACATCAAACTCTCTTCAGTGAAAGCAGACTGCTAAGAGGGACAATACCAACTCCCTGGAACTTGACATTGGTCAGCCCAGGGTAGACCCAGACAGCTGCAGGAGGGACATGCAAACTGCCTGGGACATCTCTGCAGTCACAAGGCCATCTGTAGATGAGGGGCCCCTCCACCTGGGAGAAACCTCAGAGACTTTTTCCTGGGAAACTTCCCCTGCCCTGAGGTGGTTCTGAATAGATTTCTGTTTCTTATGAATCTTATAATAAAATTGGTGATCTTGAAAGATGAAAATATATAGTACTTGGAAAGGTGAAGTCAAGTTTCTGATTTGAGAAATAACTATGAACTAGGGATTGTCCGTAATGAAGGCAAGCAACAAATGCTTTCCTTGGAAGGAGATTCATATACAGGAGAAGAACAAATAAAAAGTGTACTAAAGAAGTCCTGCTAGACTTAGACTAACTTCAGAGTACCAGCAGGAGGCCTGAATTTGTTTAGATAACTTGAAAGGAAGACATATCCTGGAGCTGCTTCTTTTCCTGTCTGCTTCTCTCTCTCCCTCCTCCTCTCCTTCCTTTCATTCTTCCTCCCTTCCTTTCTTCTTATAACTAAAAGTTGGTTATATCTAGCCATTAAATACTAGTTGTAAAAGATAAAGTCAAGTTGGAGATTCCAATTAAATTATACATGAGCCTACTATCACCTGGAAAATATACTAAAAGAATAAAAAGATTATTGATTTGTAACTCCTCATGATTTAATAAGACATCAAGCCATATCTGGTGTTCCTTTAAAAAAAAAAAAAAAAAAGCCAGGCGTGATGGTGCACGCTTGTAATCCCAGTACTTGGGAGGCTGAGACTGGAGGATCTGGGTTCGTGGCCAGCCTCAGCTACATAGTAAGGCTTTCCACAACTTAGTGAGACCCCATTTCAAAATAAAGAATTTTAAAAAAGGACTGGGGGTATAGCTTGGAGGTAGAATGCCCTCGGTTCAATCCCCAGTACTGCAAACAGAAAGCAACCAGATGTGGTGGCACATGCTTGTAATCCCAGTACTTGGGAGGCTGAGACGAGGAATACAGGTTCAAGACCAGCCTCAGCAACTTAGCAAGATCCTCTTTCAAAATAAAAAATAAAATTGGACTGGGAGTATAGCTGGGAGGTAGAATGCCCCTGAGTTCAATTCCAAGTATCACAAAAACAAACAAACAAACGAACAAAAAGAAATCACAACTTTTTTAAATAACATAAGAGAAGCATAAATATGAGGCCATTTGTGTTTGAATCACTGGCTTAGTGAATGATAGACTTGGTATCTATTTGGTGCGAATCATTGACTCACAGCTGATAGACATTAAGTGTGGGTCTCAATAAATAGTAACGATCAATTTCAAAAGGAAGCTACAGATAGTCTTCATAGTCTTATGCTAGAAATAAAGTTCAGAGGAAATAAACACATATGTCAAAAGGGTTTTGTGGGTTTGGTTATTAGGGTGAAGTGTCTTATCATTTGTTCTTTTCATGGACTAGTCTGACAGGTGCAAAAGCTTTCTTGATGGAGAGAACAAGCAACAAGGAAATTTTACCCACCTAGTCAATATTCCCTTCAGGGAATCTGCCATCAAAATGTAGATAATTCCAAACTGCCTTGTAAATGTATTTGATTCCCTAAAACCAATGAGCAGCAAAACCTATTTGGTCAACTGAAATAGTTTAAGGGGAAAAAAATAAATCCTTTTAAAAAGAAACTGTTTTATAGACTATCTTAGTGTGGTATCTATTGAAAGTTGGATGTCTTCCACTAATGCAAAAATGGACATAAAAGACAAAAGAGTTTCTGAGTAATATTTAGAGTGAGGTTGAGCATGTGTGTGTAGCTACAGCAAAGCATGCCCAGAAATTTTCCTAAGAAATAACTGCACATTTTCCACTTTTTATTTGCATATGATTATAACTCAATCAACATCTAGTATTCATATAAACACTGGCCTTATACCTATTCTTTCCTAGGCATTATAATGGCCATTGTGGATTCAATGTCAAATAAAACAGAGACCCCTATTCTCAAAGTGCTTATTATCTTTTTTTTTTTTTGTACTGGAGATTGAGTCTCCAGGGACATGCTACCTCAGAGCTATAACCCCAGCCTCATTTTATTTTTTATTTTGAAATAGGGTCTTGCTAAGTTGCTGAAGCTGGCCTTAAACCTGCAATCCTCCTGTCTCAGCCTCCCAAGTACCATGCCCAGTAACATGCCTATAATCTTAACCAACTAATAGTCTGTTTCACACTCACATTGGAGGCAGGAAACTCTGCTTCACATCCCAGCTGATGAAGCTCTGCCACCTCCACAAGTAGCTTCTGAGGTCATCGGGTCACCAGCAGGTCCACCAATGGATGATGGATAGAGGAGAGGCAGGTGGAGTCATGTGGCAGGGTCACCCACGTGATTTTGGCCAGAACCCCTTCATGTAGCCTCACTCCCCAGGATGCTGGGAATCAATAGTCCACCCGTGTGTTGGTCAAGTAGTTAACTTAAGTTTATTAGACAGGCATTTTTGTTTTGTTTTGTTTTTTTTCTTTGTCTCTACCACAACATTATTTTTAAGTTCTTAATTAAAAAAAAAAAAATCATGATAGTGAAAGTATCTTTTCGCTCAGAAGCAATCTGGATATCTAAGATATAGTACATCGGGAGATATAGTACATCGGGTTTGTTAATGACAAATAAGGACAGGAGTCTCCACACGATGCACTTCCTCTCCATTCTTCTTAAAGTTGCAAGTAAGCAGAGGGAAAGCAAAGAGTACAATCCACATCCTGGAGGTAAATCAAATCTTAACTAATGCACGACTCAGTTCATCACTGTGATGACAATAGAGCCAAGAAAAGTCAAGAGCTGGCAGTGCGGGGCCACTCCTTCTTTGCCAGAGGAATAGAACCTTCTGGCTCTTGGCCCACCTTCCTGGCCACTCTCTTCCGCGCGTCATCCTGAATCTCATCAGGTCCCCTGGACAAGGATCTTTCAGAAGGGAAGATTAGCCACACAGTGTGAAAGACAGGAAGTGACTCAGTGGTTCCCCCAGGGGTCAGGTGTGTGGGTAGTGAGAGTAGTGACTTCCAGATTAGAAAAGTAGCCTGGATGGGAGAGTGACAGGACTGGAATGTTAGAAATGATGGTGACATCAGCATTGGTGCTCCTCCCATACTTTCTCAGACAAGCCTCTCAAAGCTGGGCTGTGAGTTGTTTCCCACAGTTTTCACAGTAGGACTAGAAACCAGGAAGTGCTAGTGTGCAGCCTAAGGAACGGAATAGATGGTGATACTGGAAGCAGAGTTTCATAGGAAGTTTCTGGCAAAACTTCCTGGTAGTTTAGTGGTGCCCGGATTTTGCTAATAGGAGCCAATATACCAAAGAGAATAAAAAAACCAAGAATTTGTGTATATGCTATTTGGGGATTATTAATTTCAAATATTTAAAATTTTCTGACATCATTATTATGTTCTGGAGTAAGTGAGGTTAGAGAATATACAATTAATAATATAAATAGAAACTGCACTTGACAGAGAAGAAAGGTGCTACTGTAATATTTAAAAGAGGCCATGGACATCTGTTCCTGAGATTCCAGGTTGCACTTTTTGTACTAAGGAGCAACAAGTGTCCTAGAAACATCATCTTTGCTACTTTTAGTCAACTTTGGAATGCTTTGTTTTGCAGTGCTGATTATGGAACCCAAAGCCTCCTGTGTGCTAGGCAAGTGCTCTGCCACAAAGCTACACCCCTAACCCTCCTGGAACATTTTTAAACTGTATTTATGGTCTTAAAGGGCATTTAAGAAAAGATTTGGAAATTTCGAACAAAAGATTAAGCATTGGGATTACAATGCAACTCTTGAGCTGTTTCTTTATGAGTAGAGAGTTCTGTTCCCTGCTAAAAAGACTCTGTTGATAATGTGGATAAGTGGAACATACTCCACCTTACATTTTTAAGGGTTTGGCTCACTAGAAAGTGTGTGGTTCTTTCTGTTCCAAACAGAATCCTTTCTCTCTGGGACTTTATTTCCAGGCGGTGATGCAAACCCTTGGTGTTCCTTTTTAATGTGAATGAAAACAATGAGGAGAGGAAGTGTGGAGGCTTGGAATCTCAGCTGAGGCTTAGCAGGTCACTGGGGAGCAGCAAGGTTCCTCTGGGCTGTGAGTAGCCGGAAAGTGGGAGAGAGGAGGATCCCTTTCTCCCTGGCCGAAATTTCCCTGAGTCTCCGAACTGGGAGCATCTTCCGTCTTCCAGGCAAACATAAATCCGGCCCCTTTGGGATGCTGAGCACTGTCCTGGTGCAGAGAATGCAAAGACATTGGCTGTGGAGGGAAACAGAAAAGCAGAGTAAACTGAAAATTCCAGTGCCTGGGTAAGTGCTGGGTCAGAAGAACACAGAGGGAGGGCCTTACTCAGCTTGGTGTGGCAGGAGAGGTGGACTTCACAGGAAGATAACACTAGAGCTGAGAATTAAAGAAGCAGAGGGCACAGGAAGAATAAGAATTGGCTAGTCAGATGACATAGGAGAAGACCATTCTAGACAGAGGGGAAAGAGCCTACAGGAAATGGGGTGGGAGTTAGGGTGGAGATACAGTTTGGGGAACCTCCAGTTGTTTAGCATTACTGGCTTCTGGGGTCCACCGTGTGTGGGTAACTGAGACCCAGAATGACATGTCGGGACCCAGGCTGAGCTCGAGAACTGAAAGCCTTACTGGGAAGCGTGGGTTTTACTTTGAAGGGTTTCAGAACCCCGAAGGATTCTGAGCAGGAGAGTGTGTGATCAGATTTGAGTTCTGTCTCTTAGGGCGTCACTTTGCATGGCTTCCTCGCATTCTTGAATAAAGCACAGATGAGATCTCCCTCGAGTTTATAAAAACACATTCAAGAGCGTCTTTATTTCCAAGCCAGCACTAGATGTTGCTGAGCAGAATCTGCCTTCATCCTCTGATCTTAAGCTTAGCAGCATCAGCTGCCCATTGTCTGTGTGTCTCTGTTCTTTAAAGTCAGACCTCTGGATGCGCTCTGATGTGATCCTGGCTTAAATGGAGTAGGCATTTGCCTAATGCATGGGAAGGTTGTTATTAAAAATAAATAGGTCATCTGTTAAAGTGAGATTTTTCTTTTAAATTTACATCTGAGCCTCTTCAATGAGATAGAATGCCCAGGAGTCTATAGAACCTACAGAACAGTACATTGTCTTAAAGCATCAGTTTTCCTCCAAACTGAGCAAGCATGAGATATTACGTTCCACTTGTGTATAGAAAGAAATGTCAAATAATTCATTGATGTTACTTTTCTTCTGTTCAGGTATGTCAGAGGTGAAAAATATTCATTTCAGTTAAAAATCATAGCTTCAACTTTTAAGTGTATGCTCTGTGTCAATATATGTAATTCATTTTGTTCAACAGATGAATTACATATATTGACACAGAGTCTATATATGCACTATGTAAAAACAAAGTCCTAACCCCTATGCCAGAGGCTAGAATTGTAGTGGCAAACTATATGCCCTTCCTTTTTCGAGTTTCTCACATCCTCATACCTTCTCAAAGAGTGCATGCAACATTACGCTCATTTTACAGATGAGGAGACCGAGGCATTAGGGGTAATGCAGTTGCCCAGGGACCCCTGCAGCAGGTCCTTACCCAGTATGGCACTCACTGCCTCCTTCCTCTCTGAAAGTTTTGTTTTTTTTTTTTAATTCTGTCTCAACTCAGTGTCTCCTGTTTATCTGCCCCCACTTTTACTTTATCCATTCAGAATATTCATTCCTTTTTCTGGGGTCTACCACTTCTCTCACTCTAGAAATTAACAACGGCCATCCATCACCACCACCACAATCAGTCACTCTCAGCCACACCCACTACAAACTGTTTTTCCTAACTTTTAAGAGTAGCTGTGTACATATATGTCAATGTCAACATGATTTACATTATGATGTGATACAATAATGCACTAATAAAAGCACATTAAAAAAAAAAAAAAGAGTAGCTGCAACTGCCACAAACCTATATTGTTGTGTAATTCACTGTGTTCAGAGAGTCTACAGATGGAAGTCCTGGTCCCAGAGAACAAATTGAATGACAATTCAGGATTTTTAGAGGTCATAGAGTAGAGGAGACTGTGTTAGGAGGTTCAGGAAGGACTTCTTAGAAGAGGTGTTCAACAAGTTACACCTTCAAGGAGGGAGAAGCTTTATCTAAGTGGAGTAGAACAGAAAGGTCTTTTAAGCAGACCCAGCTAATCAGATGTCCAAAAGATGCCCAGCTAATCAGTGCCCAAAAGATACCTCAGCCCAGCAACAGTAGCAGCAAACTTCTCAAACAGAGTGGAACAGAAAGCTATGAATCCCAGCATGTGACCCTCAGCCTCCTTAAGTCAAATCAGGAAAGAAAAGAAAGCAAGAGAGCTTTTCTAGGGCTGTACAAGTTTCCTTCTCCAAAGATCTTTGACCAGAAGCATCTTAGAGGTCCTTTGCCAGGAATAAATTGAGGGGCTACTGTCCATTCTGGCTGGAGATTCATGCAGGGAAAGAAAAGTTCTTCCCAGCTCCTCCTCTGTTCAGCAGTATGGAGCCCACACCAGGTCTATGCGTTGTTATGCACAAGAGAGAGAAAAAGTGACTAAGGCAACTTCTGCCCTTGAAGAACTTGTGGTCTTACGGGGGAGACAGACATGCAATGAGAACATTCCAGAATAATCTCCTAAGGACTCTGACAGATGTATAAAAGCCCAGAGAAGAGCCGAGCCAACCTGGGATTCAGAAGATACTGTATTCACTGAATCATGGTAGAAGACAAAGGAGAATTAGGAAAAATGACAGATGAAAAGATGGACAGGAAGCAGCCAGAGCACAAACATGGGGTGTAATCAGCTGCCCACTGGGGGGTGGGGGGAGACACACAGCACAGTGAAGCTGGGTGGGAACCCTGGAAGCAGCAGCAGTCAGGGAAGGAGGCGCTGCGGGCCGGCCGTAGTGCTGGCTTGGTGTTTTGTTCTGCAGATGACATGATGGGAAGGCATGAAGGAGATTTCAGGAAAATGGACCTAATCTGAACTCTCCAGAAATGTAAGGAAGGCAACTGGCATAAAGAGACCTATTGGGACTCCACTACAGGGTGAGAATCTAAAGCAAGGAAGAAGGAATGAAGATGGGGAGGAGAATAGGAGTTTGAGAAATCTATTTGGAACAAATACAGCCAGTCCTCGGGTTGTGTGAGACTATGGGGGATGTCCAGATGGAAGGAAGACTTCCAGGTGCCAGACCCATAGAATTCTGCTCAGTTTATTCATTGATTTATTTAACCAGAGGTGTCTTATGTAACTAGTGTCATCGAAGGCAACGTTCTTTACACTGGGAGAACACAAAGTCAGTGCTGTGACCAGCAATCTTGGATTGGATTGGATTGGATCAGATTGGATTGGATTGGATTGGACAGGAAATGTCAGATGGGCTTGCATATATAAAGTATAACTATTACTTTGTGAAACTCTCTTTCAGTCTAGGGGTGTTTGTGTGTATGTGTGCTGTATGCTGTGTATGAATATGTACATGTTCACAACTATATGAAATGTATTTCTTATATTTACTACAGTAATGATTGTGGTCAAAGCATTTGAAAGTCCTATGATACTTTTTTTCTATGGTTGTAACTCAAGCATAAATTATTTTCAAATGTGAATGTGCCCCAGTCAAATTTGATTATCTTAAAAAGGAGGTCTGATTTCTTTATGAGAAAGCAAGGCAATCTTTTCTCGCTGTTATTCTTTCAAGACTAAATCTCGAAGTTCTGTGTATGTGTGGAATTCTCTGCAGAGGGAAGGGAAAAGGGGATCAGAGCCAGCAGGAATGACTGGACAGTGTCAAATATCTTGCCCTTCAGGAAGTAGAGGCAACATCAAGATATGCAAAGACTCTGCTGCCCAGCAATACAAGCTTGTCCCCATAAGTAAAGCTACAACTAGAAAAATGATGTTACCTCATTTTCATATAAGGCTTTACAACTTACAAAGTACTTTCACACATTCCCATATTGACAACAGCTCTGTGAGTTTGGAGGTACCCGAATTCTGAGAGATGTTTTGGGTATTTATTAACCTCCAGATGTATAAATATTTTCTCTTTAATATAATCATTCAAGCATCCATTCAACATTCACAAAATGATAACCATTTGCAAGTCTCTAGGCAAAGGACTGGAGATGTAAAGATGCAATCTGGCTTCCAATCTGGTAATATGTACCTGCAATGTCAACTTAAGATGCAAAACCCACATATTTATTCAAAGATACTTGCAGTTTTACCTACAACATAGTTACAGAATGCATGTGAATGAATATGCGTGTGTGTGTGTGTGTGTGTGTGACAGAAAGAGAAATTACTTATCTCTCCAAGTTCCAAACCAAAAATCAATAGCCCACAAGGAATAAAGCAGGACAAAACTGGCTCTCTCTTAAGCCTCAAAGGTTCACAAGATTTTCTTTCTCGAGCTAAATTTGAGTGCCTAGGTAGAATAAGCATGCCATTTGATGAAAATTAAACAGCCTCGGCAAAAAAAAGGAAAGAGAGCACACAGGAAGCAGTAATGCTTGCATTCACAGGGCTTCCCAGGCCCTGGATTCTCTATAAAAATCCCAGATTAAGAACCCCCAGCTCAAGCATTAGCCTGAGCAAGACAAACTTCATCTCAGCTTTTTAAAAAATGTGTTGAGCCGGGCGTGGTGGCGCACGCTTGTAATCCCAGCATTCGGGAGGCTGAGACCAGAGGATCCGGGTTCGCGGCCAGCCTCAGCTACCTAGTGAGGCACTCCGCAACTTAGTGAGACTCGGTTTCAAAATAAAGAATAAAAAATAGGACTGGGGGTATAGCTCGGAGGTAAAATGCCCCTGAGTTCAATCCCTGGTAC